>JAPFFP010045206.1:0-11814 GCA_026153255.1 Solanum medicagineum | reverse complement strand
GTAAGGTGTATTGAGAAAAGAAAGCTTTCTTCCTTATATTATCTATGGTTTATGCTGGATTTATATTATTTAAAATCTTTGTCAGATTCTAGCTCGTAGTTTTATACTAGAAGAGCTTGTAGAATCCTACGAGATACACCCATACCGAATGAAATATCCTTAAGGGCAGTGTCTTTTGACATGCCTCAAGCTACGTGAATCTCTTGCAAGTTTTTGTGATAAAGTGATCATGTTCGTAATGATGTTCGTGCTCGTGAAGATGAAGTATTTTCTGTAAGAATTTACAACAATTCACATTTTGATGAAAAAATACTTCAAGAAATGTGTGCGCACATATTTAAATTTGTCATTTCTTTCATTATGAGCCACCGCATAGTAATATCATGTTCCTTGTTCTCTCTCTTTCAGACATTACATCGAGTCATGTGAACATTATTTATATTTCCGTGTTGAATGAGAATTGTGGGATACCAAACAATGGTCCTGCGAAGAGTTGCAGTTGATGGATGTCAGCTGTAAACATTCATGATCTTTTCTCATCGAATTTAATGACCTAAAGAAACTTTGATTTGGACAATCACGGTGCTGGACAAGATGTGCTCAATAGTGTCCATCCCTGTTCTATAGCAACAATAACATTCATGTGGATCGTAACCGAAGCTACTAAGCTTTGCATTAGTGGGCAACTTCCTTCTCAAGGCTCTCCATAGCAAAAAGGAGCACTTGAAAGGGATGTTCCTGTGCCAAGTCAGCTTGTTAAGCTTATTAGGGACCCTGTGATCTCTGATAATATTCTAGACAGTGGAAGTAGTGAACTTGCCATCAACATTCAACTTCCATATGGCCTGATCTGGTACCCCTTGCTGCAGATGTAATTGTGTGGCTAAAATTGCAAGAATGTGCTGTGGAGGAGCAAGATTAATGATCAAATCAATATCCCAATCCCTATTATGAGTGAAACTAGCCATAGAAGAATTCTTGAATCTGTTGTTCCCATCACTATAATTAGCAAGAGGCCCCACACCCAACCAATCATTCCACCAAAAAGAGCAGCTATCAGATTTGATTTTCCAATTACTATGAGGTTCAATCCTGTGCTTGTTGTGCATCATATGTTTCCAAACCAGTGATTCACTAGTGTCCCACTTTTTACACACTAGATTAGCTCTTTGGCAATACTTTGCTCTAAAAAAAGCACCCACAAGGTAGTTTTGGACTTGAAAATCCACCAGTGTTTATACTAAAAGGATTTACAAACATTAGTAATTAATCTCACACCAATACCACCTTCATAATATGGAAAACTGAGATTTTTCCAAGATGACCAGTGACACTTCTTCTTATCATCAGACCATCCCCAGAAGAAGTCAGCAAACAAATCTTGTACCTGTTTTATTGTAGTAGCTGAAGGAGAAATAGCAGATAAACGATGGATAGGGAGGGATTGTAGGACATGCATGACAAGAGTAGCTTTGCCCCCAAACCTTAGGTTTTTGGAATGCCACCCTGAGATCCTAGCAACTACTTTAGAGACCATCTCAGAGAAATAAATGATTTTCCTACCAATGTAAATAGGGCACCTTAAATAGTTGAAGGGATTATTTTTCTAAGCAAAACCAGTCCCCCTCTTCACTCTTTCAGCAGTGCTTCTGAAAGCACATGAAAGAATCAAAAAAATAACTCTTGATTTTGTTGATGAGCTGGCCAGAAACCCCTTCATATGTGGACAGTACATTCATAATCAGTTCCAAGGACTTACTCCTTCCAGAAGTGAATATGATAATGCCATCAGCAAAATTTAGATGGTTGACTTGGGGTCCTCTTTTCTGCATATAAAAACCATGAAAGTTGTTGTTCTGATGCAAACCATTAAGCAATCTATAAAGAACCTCAGCACCAATGATAAACAAGGCTAGGGACAAGGGGTCACCTTGTTTTAATCCTCTGGTAGAGTGAAAAAATCCATGTCTGGTTTTATTAATAATAATGGAGTACGAATTATAAGACATAATCCTCCACACCATATCAATAAAAATCTCACCAAACCCCATTCTCCTCATCACCAGGCAGATGTAAGACCAAGAAACCCTATCATAAGCTTTAGCCATGTCAAGTTTAATCACCACATTACTACCAATAATAGGTTTCTTAATCTGATGAATGATCTCTTGAGCAAGCATGATGTTTTTTGAGATGCTTCTTCACTTAACAAATCTAGACTGATTCAAAGAAATAAGGTCTGGTAGAATAGGAGCCAATCTGGTACAAAGTAGTTTAGATATAAGTTTGTTCACAAAATTATTTATGCTAATGGGCCTGAATTCTGATAACCTGCTAGGATTACTAACTTTAGGCAGTAGGATCAAGCAGGCATGAGTGAAGTATTTGGGAAATCTCTTATCACAGAAGAAAGCTTGAATAACAGCAAACAAATCCTGATTTATGACATTCCAGCAAGCTTGGAAGAATCTCCCATTTAAACTATCTGGATCTGCAGCTGAGTGTGGACTTAGTAAAAATACAACCTGTTTTACCTCCTCAATATCGGGCATTCTTTGAAGATTATCATTCTGAACTTGAGTGACCATAGCAAGGACATAATTGAGTACATCATTCTCAATATACATATCCTCACCTGTAAAGATTTGCTGGAAATGTCTACAAGCTGCATCTACAATATCTTCTTCACCTTGGATCCATTCCCCTTCCTCATTCTGGACTTTGTGAATAAATAACTTTCTCCTCCTTCCCCTCAATAAGCATGAAAGCAAGCCGTGTTTCCATCTCCTTAATTGAACCAATGTAATTGTGCTTTTTGCTTAAGAATAGACTCTTCCAATTTCATAAACCTGATATATTAAGCATTAAGTCTGTGACGAGTAGCTATATTCTCATCAGTGTTTATGCCTCAACAGATCTTCCTTAGCAATACCAATCCTCTCTTCATGGTCTTTCACTTTAGCATGAATATCCCTAAAATGACATCTAGACCACTTATTATTATTAGATAGTCTCTGAAGCTTCTGATGAAAGGACCACATAGCATTGCCTTGAACTGGTTTATCCCAACAGTTTTGAACAACTTGCAAGAACTCAGGTTGATCAGCCCAGCAATTTCAGATTTTTAACTCCATGGTCAGCTTTTGTAGACATCTCCATAAGGAGTGGGCAATGATCTGAGCCCACAGAAGGAAGATGAGTGATAGTGGTGAGAGTCATAGTTTCCAACCACCTATGATTTACCATAGCCTTGTCTAATCTCTTCCAAATCCTATGCCAAGAGTCTCTATTATTGCACCAAGTGAACTTAGGTCCAGTAAATCCAAGATCCATGAACCCACAGCCTTCAATAATGCCAATGAATGCAAAACTCTTTTTCATATTATATGGAACACCACCTTTTTTCTCATCAGTTGAAGTAATGACATTAAAATCACCTACAACACACCAAGGGGTGTCACTATAAGCATCATTCAGCTTAAGCAACATATCCCACAGAGGTTTTCTGAGTTGATCACTAGACTTAGCATAAACAAAAGTCACCATGTATTTGTTAGGGAGCTGAGAGTGTTGGAATTCACATGTAACCTGTTGCTAATCATTTTCAGGAACCTTACAGTTCACATCATGACCCCAAAAAAACCCAGATCTCACCATTTGGTTTTAAAACAGCCTAATCCATTGCTAACTGGTTCCTACAATTTAATAACTGAGAGTTATTGGTGAAAGGTTCCAGAACAACAATAATAGAAAGCTGGTAGATAGCTTTGAGTGATTCAATCCTCTCCATGACTCATTGAGTATTAATACCCCTAGCATTCCAAATGATTGTGTTAATCATTGGGATGACTTGGAAATAAAGAGTCTTGTGTTGGGCCTACCAGAAGTAGCATGATGTTTGGTGGTGGCTCTCTTACTTTGTCCCTTTATCTGATTCATCCCCCTAGGAGATAACCCTTGTTCCTGAGCAACCTATTGAATTTCCTCCTGCAACTCAACATTATTGGAAGGACTAAATGCTCTAATAAGATGTTCACTTAAGGCATCATCCTCATCTTCATCATTTAGAGGCAAGTTGTCCTTATCCACTTCATTTTCAGAGTTAAGCACAACATATTCATCAACCTCATTATCAGTGCTACTAGGGAGGGTGGGATTTGTATTTAGGGTGCATAAGTTGTGAACATTATCCTGAGGTTCCCCATCTGTATAAGGAGTTTGGTATAACTCCAAGAGGGGTGATCACCATAGGATTGAAATCATCAACCAAAATAAACTTCTTGCAGACTTCAACTGGCTATTTTTCCTTTGTCTCATAAGCATTTCCTGAATCTGTCAAAGGAGCATTTTCAACCTCTTGAGATTCTGCCAATCTCTTCTTCAATGCATCTCTTCTTTTCTTACTCAACTTATTCTTACTTTTGGTACCACTTGAACTAGCCATAGACCCCATATCTCTTGCCATACCCTCTTTCTGAGTGCTCTGATCAGATTTGGGTGTTTGGATAGTAGTAGGGCTCTTATTATTATCAGATTGTTTCTTTAAAGAGGTAGTATGAGTTTGAGTGATCCCCTCCAAAGGCTGAGATCTCCCCCTACCCTTAGGAACCCCATCCTGCAGGTTAGATGGTTCCTCCTGGCTTTCCATCCTTCCTCCCACAGCTACAACATCAGAATCTACATCAATCACAAAAGGGGAATGGGAATGAAGCAAAATGGTATCATCATCAACAGGGGTTACATATGGGGATGGGGGTTGATCCTGAGCATCAGAATCGACATGCTTCTCAGCAGGAGCTACCTGAGTTCTTGCTCTGTTGTTGTTAAGCTAGTGCAACTTTTCCATCATGCATATTAGCATTTACAGGTTGATCATTCTTTTTCTTGTTAGGTTTCTTCTTTTGCACTTGCCATTGATTCTTGGTGAGAGCAACTTTCCCATTATCCTTACTCTTATCATCATGCAAAGCATTCTGCTGACCACTTTGTTTTTGACCCTCAGCTTCATTCCTTTCCTACACAGATTTGGCATTATTCTTTTCTTCTTTCCTCCTTGTAGCATCTCCCTCTCTTTTTTTGATCAAACACTTATCAATAGTGTGACCCTGGTGCCTGCAATGAGAACAATAGTCTGGTATATCCTCATATTAGATCAATTGCCATTTGCCCACAGAAAGGTCCTCTTCATCAAAACCAAGCCACACATGTTGAGGCCTCTCCTTGGTAAGGTCCATTTGAACTCTGACTTTAGCCACACTTCCCTTGGTTTTCTGAATATAAGCCGAATCCAAATAGAGAGCTTTCCAAATAGGAGAAAGCAATGGAGTCAAAACTTCCATATAATAACAGTACCAGGGTAGCTCATGAAGGGTCACCCAGACAGGAACAACTAGTGTCTCTTCTTCAGGCCTAAAGGTAGGAGTCTAGAGTTGCAACTCATCATTTTCCCCTCAATATACATCTTCTGTTTAGTCCAAACAGTATTGTGGTCTACTTCACTATCAAGATAAATATATATGTGCCTAGAGTTAAAGTGAGCAATTTTAACCCCACCAACAAGTTGAGTTTGAGCAATGAAGCTTTTTCTAATCACCTCCATTCTTGGCATGGTAATTTACCAAGCAAGGTGTATCTACATCTGTCAGCAACAATATCCACAAACTCCTCCATTTGAAAAATAACAGCACGGTGTCCTTGTTAAGTAGTGATCTTAGGTGAGGTGATGGTAATGGGCACCTCATTCTTAGATTGGTTCATTTTGAGCATGGTAGCAAATGACTGTGTAATTGTGGGGGGTGCTAGTTCATTAGGTTGTTGATCATTTCTTCCATAAGAAGAGGTGTTTTTATTCATGACATCTTTGGTATTCTCCTTAACATTAAGCTGAGCTCCCTTGGATTTTTGAGATTGATTAGCATCAAAGTTTGTGAAGATTTTCATGGGCACAGAGTTAGGAATATACTTAGACTGAATAGGTTTGCTCACATTCCCATTGGCCCTTCCCTGATCTTGAACATCCTTAATAGACTTACCATTAGATATACCCTCAATAATCTTCAACTAAGATTTGGAAGTAGGAAACATACTAGAATTCTTAACATGGTCATTAGAATCCTTCATACCATTCAATTGACCCTTGTCTGGAATTTTTATTCAGCATCCTTCTCCCTGATTGCCTGCTGGTGGACACTTCCCCCAACAATAGGAGAAATAACAACCTTCTTGCCATGAATTTGTTGAGGATCATGGTCAACCTTCAAGCCTTGAACTTAATCATCAATATTTGTGGCCTCAGGTAGGTTTCCATCAGGATCAATCAGCTAAATTTGCCCATGCTCAACATTAACTTCATCACAGGAAGTTAAATTATTCCGTTGATCCCCAATTGGAACCTGTTGAACTGGCAATTGCCCCTACAAACCATTCTGAGTCTGCGAAGCTCTAATTTGCAAATTGGGAGAGATTGGCACATTAACATTTACGGCTTTTGGTGCTGGAGGCTCCTCCATGATACCAGGAGTCGAATTAGGTCCTTCTTGCCCAACGAATTTCACCCGAATTTCCCCCTCTCCAAATTGGTCAGCCGAAACCCTAGAAATCAAATTCGATGAAATTGTGCATTAACCTTTGGGGCTTTTGTTGTTAGTAGGTTCACCTTGACTCCCTGAGTCGATTGACATATATCTTGACCCACGAAACTCGCCGGAAGTCTGTGCCGCTGTTAAAATTTACTTTGCCGTCGATTCCACCGGTGGAATTTGCCATAAAATCTCTGGAAGATACATTAGGACCAGTAGAATCCAACGGATCAGGTCCCATGTCATGAATATTATCAGAAGATGGTCGAATTTGAGGGCGCAAAATTGGCGAGTTAGAGGCAATTCTCGCAAAAATTGCCTCCCCCTATCTCGAAACTTGCACAATGGAAGTACCTAAATTTTTTACTACACGTAGATAGGGCTATGTAGAGTCATTATGACCCTTTGATTTCACTCAAAGCAGACCAAAATTTATCAAGGAACTAACTTTTTGAGCCGTCAACCACTCTTCTTTAGAAATTGCTACAGGGATCGCGAACTGATTTGCAAATTCCCAGAGCTGTGGGACGAATCTATCATGTGGGTTGTTGGGGATGATGCGCCATGTCAAGGAACTCCCGATGAGGTTGGTCAGGAGGCCAATCGCCGTCCACCGGCGCCTGACGCGTCGTCCCGGCAAAACTGGCAATTAAAGCACTCTAGAGAGCATATTTTTAGAGAGAGAACGTACCTACTTTTGGGGGATTGAGAACCCACATTGTACTCATTGCCATTACTTGTGGTTTTCAACTTAAAAGGTGTTCTTTCTTTTCATTATTTTGGATAAACTCTCCTAAGCACCCACAACTTCGGGTTGTGAGAACCATTAGTAGTTGACTTGGAATGATCTAAACTTTGTGCATTTCTTTGATAAGGGTTTTGCATATATTGTTTATTTCCATTAGTTTTGATTGTTGTTTGGTGGTGGCCAACACCAAACTCTGCCTACTATTACGATCCCGGCCAAGGAAGTGATGAATAGGAAAAGGAAAGTAAATGATAGGATTTGATTGATGTGTTTTCATCTAATCAACCGAATCTGACCAAGGGGAGGTTGACTGGGACAATGGGTAACGGTTGGCATGCCATGGTTGTCGATAAAAATGTCATTGTGAAATTCGACCTTCCCCTTCACAAGAGGAGTGGAAGAACCTAAGTTACCATCCTGCATGCAAATTCCTAATTAGAGTCATCTTGTCTAGGGTAATTGAGTTAACAAATCATGGGGAACACAATTCCTAAATTGTCCCTCAATTTGATTGTCTTCTTGCGTAAATAGCGTAGTGTTTATTTTTGTTCTTCATCTTGAATCACAAACCTCCCCCCCTCCCATTTTAAAGAATATAGTGATCAATATTTGAAGTGATTTTTAGTGGATCAACTTGGTTAAGCCCCGTATTCCCTGTGGATTCGACCCTAACCTTCGCTTAAGTTTATTACTGACTACGACAACTTTGTTATTGGAGTGTGAACATCACAAGGGTCTAGGGGAAATAAGTTTGGCAACAAGGTGAAATCCAAGGTTTATGGACAGTAGAGCACCAAAAGCAAGGAAGTATGAGCCAATCAAGACCTCCTTGACAGCCTTGTGAGCAATGCAAGAGGACTCATCTAGGTGCATGTTGATTTGGGACAGATGTTATTTTGGTGTGGTACTATCACATCCCAACCCTAGGGCCTAGATATGACACGGTGAATGGGGAACCCCGAGGGACCCCAATCTAGCCTCTTAACATATCATTATACATCCTTGGTGACGGAAGCAATAAAATAACAATAATAGATAGAAAAAGGGGGTAACACGGGGCTAAGGGACATCTTTCATATCATAAACATCAAACACTCAAGAGAGTCAAAGTTCATAGTATCATTACATGTCCAACAACACCTCTAAACATAGAACTTAGCAAGAGTCAAGACAAGCAACCGGGCTTACCCTCATAGTCAAAGAATACAGTAAAAAGAATGAGAGTCTTTATACATAGCATAGTAACAAAGATATTGTCCCCGAAATTGAGGACTCACCAACTTGCTTTGAGAGTAATCGTACTAGCCACGTGGAGGAGGAGGATGATCAAGTGGAGCTCCAGTCCCTACATGGTAACATCATATAGGCATAGAGTATGTTACTACATCTAAATGTACTAAGTATATAGGATGCATTGCAACAAGAGATAGGCAACATAATCAAAGTGCATATTTAGGCGATAGATGAGTATATAGTGATATGACATGCATGAATGATGCTTGTAGTAAAACATGCTTACATAGGATATTCTACATGTGTAGTAAGAGAACAACATCATAAAGATCAAGTCCTACCACCCCCTTGACGATGTGATTGAGGTACAAACCCCCCAATATGGTTGCATGGGCCTACCGCCCCTCGAGCGAGATGGATGAGGTACAAACTCCCCAACATGGTTGTACGGACCTACTACCTCCCGAGCGAGGCAATTAAGGTACAAACCCCCCCAACATGGTTGCACGAGCGTACTATCTCTCGAGTGAGGCAATTGAGGTACAAACTCCCCAACATGGTTGTTCGGGCCTACCACCCGCTGAATAGGGCATGGTCAACTTGCAACAATATAGATACTATTCATAAAATCAATACACATATACATTGCATTCATCATCATAAAGTCGTACAAGTCATAGGTCATGCAATGGATCATCAATAGTACAAGAACCCTAAACCGGACATTTTATCGAAGACTTGGTGGGTGTGTAGTGCTAGTGTAAGAAAATGAAATTAAAGAGTGAAATCATGCAAGAAATGTCGAAGTAAATCAACCACCAACACTTGGTAAATACCGCCTTGCAAAGTACATCAAAATGCTTAATGAAATCTCAAGATAGGTAAAAGATTCATAGCTCAAAACATGCTTAAATAGTCACATTTTTACAAAACCCCAAATAGTTCGTAGTCAAATTCATAATAGAAGACGCATAAGTAAAATCAACTTAGAAACATGTAATTTAGGTAAAGAAAGCATGGGCACCATGGTAAAAGGACCCAATGGTTGAAACCCTCATACCATAGATTATAGAATTCCTTGATGAAGATTGGTAATGGAGACTTGAAGCTTGAGTGAAATCCATAAGATCCAAAATGAGTTTTGGCACTTGAACTTTGGGCGAAATATTTGTCTAAATGTTTGAGAGAGTATTAGGGAATGTCTTGTATAATATGAAGGTGAAATATGCTAAGTATAAGTATTTTCACGCATCAGAAGACTTAGGCCCAATACCCAAAATTCTTGGACCGAAATGAAAAACTGGTAAAAAATAACACAGTGGTGTGCCCTTGGCAGTGTCGCACCAAGGGCGCACAGTGCTCTCTAGAAATCACATTTTGTGATTTTCAAAATATTGATACGATTGCTATAAAGTTAGGGTTAGACCCATTTCTCGCTCAAATTTACCTCCAATCAAGAATATAAAGTCAGATTTTTGATATCACGCATGGATTTTGAGATATATGGAAATTATAATTTTAGGCATTTTCGTGGCACATTTTTGGGCACTTTTTGGGGTCGTTTCAATATCTCCCACTTGGGAACATTCGTCCCTGAAAGGTAAAGAAATGTACATAAGAAGAGTAATCTTGAAGAGATTAGCCCCAATAGGAATGCAATAATGCTCTTAAACATCATTTTAAAAATCTCAATATAAGTGTCAAAATCACCATGAACTTGTCAACATAAACATGAATGCATGAAATGACCTAAAGGGCTGATACATGAGTCATGAAATCACATAGAAGACTTAGAATCAGTACCTTAGGCTTGAGTAGAATGGAAAAGATGGGGATATCATTTTTGCATGTCAGCCTCGGCCTCCTATGTAGCACTTTTGGCTTGTTGATTCCTCCAAGGACTTTAACGGAAGCCACATACTTGTTCCTTAACCTCTTCATTTGTCAATCTAAGATCTCTACTAGAACTTCTTCATAAGTCAAGTTGTCTTCAACAACACCCACAGCATCTAATGGGACAATAGCATTCAGGTCACCCACACATTTCCTCAACATGGATACATGAAAGACCGAATGAACCAAGTCCATTTCAGTAGGCAACTCCAACTCATAGGCCACCTTACCAATCTTCCTCAACACCCTATAAGAATCTACATATCTTGGACTCAATTTACCCATTTTGCCAAAACAAAGCACAGCCTTCATGGGTGAAACCTTCAAATAGACCCAATCACCAACTTTAAATTCAAGCTCCCTTCTCCTCACATTGGTATAGGATATTTGATGACTTTGGATTGTTTTTATCCTCTCCTTAATCAACCTTACCTTCTCCATAGCCTCCATGACCAGATGTGGACCCAAAAATGCCATCTCTCCCACTTCGAACCACCCGACCGGTGATCTACAACGCCTACCATAGAGGGCCTCAAAAGGAGCCATACCATTGCTATAATTATAGCTATTATTATAAGCATACTCAATCAATGGAAGATGATCATCCCAACTACCCTTAAACTCCAAAATACAAGCTCTAAGCATATCCTCAAGAGTTAGGATAGTTCTTTCAGCTTGGCCATCCATTTGAGTGTAGAAAGCCGGGCTAAGCTTTACCTTGGTACCAAGACCTCTTTGAAAAGACCTCCCAAAATGAGAAGTGAATTGAGCACCACACGATCCGAGATGATAGACAAGGGCACCCCATGCAATCTCACCAACTCATGAATGAATTTAGCATATTCTTCGACACCATATGTAGTCTTAACCGATAGGAAATGAGCCGACTTTGTCATTAATGATGCTAAGTGATGCAGATTACAGTAAAACAACAAATAAGTACAACAATAGGACACATTTTACTTATTGTATTTAGAATTTTAGATGATAAGTTGTTTTGATTTTTTATTATTAAAAGTCATAATAAGGCACACTCTAAATTTTATAAAGAACAATAAAAAGGAAAAAAAGATTAAATTAGGGGAAAACGCAAAAGAAAAAGATAATATCCCAAATTTTGTAATAGTAGGAGTTTTCATAACAAGTTTTATTTGCTATTTTTCACTTTTTTGTAGTTATAGTAATTTTTATCCCTATCTCTTGACACCCTATTCAGAACTGTAACAATTACAGGGGTATCAAGTTGTTAAGCCACACTATGAAGGTCTGGGAGAGAGTAGTGGAAACGAGGGTGCGAAGTCTGGTATCTATCTCGGAGAACCAGTTTGGATTCATGCCGGGGCGGTCGACTACTGAAGCGAT
>JAPFFP010045205.1:0-11814 GCA_026153255.1 Solanum medicagineum | reverse complement strand
CAGTCTTACAGCTCCAATGTTGTGACCACCAAAAGAACCATCTCAAAGGTAATTGAAAGATAAGTATACAGTTTTGACGGGTGGTAGCCCGAGGGAGTTCCAGAAGAACCTAGCAAATGGACGATCCCGATACAGTTTTGACGGGTGGTAGCCCGAGGGGGTTCCAGAAGAACCTAGCAAAGGGACGATCCCGATACAGTATTATGGGTGGTAGCCCGAGGGGTTCAAGAAGAACCTAGCAAAGGGACGATCCCGATACAGTTTATCACTGATCAGTTGGTCATTTGTTTTACAGCTGTGCACAGATTATACAGTAAAGGTAAGTAATATAAAGAACATAAAGTACATGATTCCACAGTATAACCAAAGGTGGTCCACAAACTTACACCGGTGCATGGTTTCACTTGAGTTATTACTTTACATATAGTATATCCTGCCTTACATACTCAGTACATTATCTCGTACTGACGTCCCTTACGGGGGACCTGTATTTCATGTTGCATGTACAGGTGCTAGTAGATCTCCCCAGTAGGAGTACAGGATATTCAGCTGCTGTCACCAAGCTCCAAGTTGCTTCGGGGCTTTGTATATGTCTAGAGCTTCTATTTATATTGTACAGTTAGTTGAGGCGGGGCGTGTCCTGACCCTTGTCAGATGTTTCTATTTATTTAGAGGCTTTGTAGACTATGTAAAGCAAAGTGAAGTCATATCTTGTACTTTAGACACTGTGGCCCCAACGGCCTAGTCATATGCATTTCCTTTTGGCTTGTTATCACTGATTATCTGCTTTAAGGCATGTTAAAGGTTGAAACCCCTTATAATATGTATAGTAAGCACATAGTTACAGGTTGGTTCTCCCGAGCCTTATCGGCAACGGGTGCCAGTCCGTCTTAACGGGACTTAGGGGCGTGACATTTCTCTTGTGAAGTTCACCAAGTAGAGTGTAAAGGCTACCTATATGGAAGATAAAGAAAATCGAAAACTTACCTTAAAGGAAATGCAACAGAAGAGTTATCTATTTCTTGACTCAGATGTCACTGCAATCTTTGATGAACTCCTTGAGATGAAACTCTTTGAGTTACCAGAGATGAAATGACCAAATAAAGCAGGGAGGAGTGACGACTTGAACTATTGCAAGTATCATCAATTAGTTGGGCATCCCAGTAAGAAATGCTTCATCTTCAAGGATAAAATCATGGACTTATCTCACGAAGGAAAGATTGAACTTGAAGATGAGAAACCAAGTTCAAATCAAGTCATGACCTGCAATTTTGTAGAAGGGTATGGTGTCCCAAAAATGAAACTGACAAAAATGATTAAGCTTGGAGATTTTGATCTCATTCATGTCGATGAGTTGTTGCCTTTTTTCACATTAAATTATGTGACGTTTGTAGAAGGAGAATCAGCAAACGAGGATGGAGACCAGGAAGATCATCTTGTCGATTATGGATGGACTCTCGTGACTCATCGTAAAGCAAGTTCACATAAGGAGTCAACTAAGAAATATGTTAGGGGAAAGATGGTGAGAAGGACCCAAATAAAAAAGTTGATTGTGCACTCAAAGGAGGATGAAATTAAGGTGCATCAATACCAAGAGTTGCATCGACCGATTACATTTGAAGAATATCTGCCAAGCTGGTTTCACACCAAGTCCACATAGGATGGCGCAAAAGCTCTATGTTCTAATATTGATGAGAAGGGAGCAAAAAATGCAAATTTGTCTTATCCATCACCCAATGACCTTCCAAAGTCAACTCCTAAGGTCGAGGACGTATGCATGGCCAAAATTACATTCTCCGATGATAATCTTTTACTTAGTGACACACCTCATAATTGCCCTTTGTTCGAGGTTGATTTTGTACTTGAGCAAAGAATAAATAGAATTCTAGTTGATGGCATGTCTGGGATCAACATCCTCCTGATTCGCACAATGAAGGAACTTGGGATCTCAATGGAAGATCTTACTGAAAGTCGCCTAATGATCCAAGGATTCAACCAAGAGGGACAAAGGGTCGTAGGAGCTATCAAAGTGGACCTCACTATCAGAATTACAATCAAGCATATGGCTACATGTATTTGATGTGAAGACTTGGTATAACATCTTGCTCGGAAGGCCTTGGGTACATGAGAACAAAGTGATTTCATCTACCTACCACCAATGTCTGAAGTATTATGAAGATGAAGTCATAAAAAAAAATTGTTGTAGATGATAATCCCTTTAGTGAAGATGAAGTACGCTTTGCTGATGCAAAGTTTTACTTGAATAGATATGCTGCAAAAGTTGATAGCATTGCAACCAAAGTGGCTGAACTCCTAAATAAGAAGGCTGAGGTGCTTGTTGGTAAGATTAAAGTTGCAAACAAGGGAGTCTCGAAGCTTGGCAATCTAGACAAGGTACCTAATGTAAATGGTGCTTCTTCAAGTAAAATAGTGACACCCACTCTTTCTTACATTCCAAAGGCCAAGGGAAGTAAAAGATACTCTTTCAAGTTGCATGGAGATGCATTAGATGGATTGACCCTTCCTGTTGAACGGATTGGTGTGATGAACACATCTACAAAATTATTTGGAAAATTTGTGGCTCCTATATTGCAAAATGAGGCACTCCCAATGAAGCATATAGATAAAGATTTTGATCTTAATGTTTATCGATTTTTGGCAAAAGTGGATACAATCCTAATGAACCATCAAAATTAGGTAATCTTCCATCAGAACCCTCTATAAGGCAACAACGTGAAGGTTTAGGATATGAACGACCTTCACCAATTCGCGTTTCCATTAGAAGGGCTAGAAATAACTATATCACTGCAGATGATAAACCTGTTCCTTCTAACTAAAAGCCTTCTGTCTTTCATCGACTTGGAAGCTCAACGACGAGAAGTTCCGTATTTGAAAGGTTAGGGCCATTAAAGAAGAAAAATAAGCTTTGGAGAAACGCTGGGGGGTATTCAAGCTACTTTGCCTAAATCTCAAAATATTCCTACAGATTTTCAAAGTTTAATCCCTTCTAGAATGAGGCGGCAAGCGAACCTTGTGGTTTCATGTGAAGAAGTACTGCAAGCCAAATCACACGTGTGGTTTACACCAAGCAACTTGAGGAAAATGAAGAACATGTTGGCTCTTCATATCACATTACTACACAATAGGAAAGGTGTAGTTTGACTCTAAGGAATGTTGATGAAGACTTAGAGGATGCCTCATGGTGTTACCATATATCTTTTAGTGATAGCGAACCTCAAGAAGATGAAGACGCTAAGGATGCACCACCCGAATTTGAAGAATAAGTTAAAGTAATGGTTGATGCACTGAAAGAAGTCAACCTTGGCACAGATAAAGATCTAAGACACACCTTTGTGAATGCTTTACTTGATGGTGATGAAGAGAACGCCTACATTGACTTACTCAAACAATTCAAAGACGTATTCACTTGAAGTTACAAAGATATGACTAGATTAGGCCCAAAGGCAGTAGTCCATCATCTTGCTGTCAAAAAGGGTGCACATCCTGTCAAGCACGCTCAACGATGCTTTAGGCCTGAACTACTTCCCGTAATTGAAGTTGAAGTTAACAAGCTTATTGAAGTTGGCTTCATCCGTGAAGTTAAGTAGCCCACATGAATCTCAGGTATCATCCCCGTAAGGAAGAAAATGGAAAAATTCGAGTTTGTGTCGACTTCAGGGATCTCAATAATGTGTGTTCCAAATATGAATTTCTACTACCTATCCCAGAGCTTATGATGGATGCTACTATCGGGTATGAGGGAATGTCTTTTATGGATGATTCATCCGGTTGTAATCAGATTCACATGTCGCCAAAGGATGAGGAGCTTACTGCATTTTGCACACCTAAGGGTATTTACTACTACTGCGTGATGTCATTTGGCTTGAAGAATGCTAGAGCATTATACCAAAGAGCTATGCAAAACATCTTCAGTAACATTCTTCACAAAAATGTTGAATGGTATGTTGATGATTTGGTGGTGAAGACCAAAAAAAAGGATGATCATTTGCATGACTTGAGAATGGTGTTTGATCTACTACGAAGGCATAAACTTAGGATGAACCCTTTGAAATGTGCATTAGGAGTTACCTCTGAAAAATTCTTTGGCTTCATTGTAAGACATCGGGGTATAGAAATTGATCAAGTCAAAATAGATGTGATTCTGAAGATGGACCAGCCAAGAAACATCCATGAATTGAAGAGCCTTCAAGGGAAGCTAGCATATTTTAGGAGATTCATGTCCAATCTAGCAGGAAAGTGTCAGCCATTCAATCGCCTCATGAAAAAAGGGAACTAATTTTGAGTGGGACCAAGGCCTTCAAAAGCATCAAGTCTTACTTAACAAGACCGCCAATTTTAGAAGCTTCTGTTCATGGAAGACCATTGATACAATACATATCAGCTCAAGAAAGATCAGTGGGGGAATTCTAGCATAAGAGAATGGTAAAGGGGGAAAAACTTGAGCAGGATGATGATGATAAATGAGTTGAAGTACTCGCCAATCGAAAGGTTATGTCTGGCCCTATTCTTCTCAATTTAGAAGATGAAATACTAATTTCAAGCTCACATCATCCTTCTTATTTATAAAACAAATCCCATTAAATTTGTGATGGCGAAACCTAATTTCAATGATCGACTGGCAAGATGGTATTTACAATTTCAATAGTTCGAGATTGTATATGTTCCTTAGAAGGCTGTGAAAGGGCAAGCATTGGCGGACTTCATAGCATATCATCCAATACTTGATGATAGGGAGCTAAGTGATGAACTACCAGACAAAGATATAATGGTCGTTGATATTCAACCACCTTGGAAAATGTATTTTGATGGTGCCTCACATCGCAAAAGTTCTGGTGCTGGGGTGATATTCGACACTCTACAAGAGGAGATTTTGTCGTATTCCTTCACCTTGATGCAATGTTGCTCCAATAATGTTGCGAGATATATCCACAATTGAAGCAGATTAAAAGTTCACAATTGTTGGTGGCTTAGAGTAATTAAATATTACTTGGGATGCTAATGACAACTTTCGTTAGCAGGTCATGACTTATGTGTGTGTATTAATATACGCAGAAAGGTATGAACATAACTTAGTTTACAGATCCAAAGTAAATATATAGTTAAATTTTCAATGTCCCTCAATGTAGAGAAGATTCGGAGAAATGAGAATCTCGCTAAGAAAAATAAACTTGTGCTAGCAGATGATACAAATTATTGTGGTCATTTCTAAAATGAGTCTTGTGGCTAATATGTGAAAGTGAAAGATTGGGTGTTAAAATTTGATATCATTGAAAACATTTTGTGAACTACAATTTTGTGTTCTACAACCAAATGGGAGAAGAAATATTTATATATGTTGGTGATTCTAGAACTACTCAAGTTCTTAGAATGAAAAACTCTTCCTAAAATTTCACATCTATTGGCATTATTTGAGGCAGTACATGATACAATTTTAGTGCAAATTAATTTTGGTAAAATTTGGGAGAAAAGATTGAAGCAATATCTTGTTTGAATTTGATGATGTGCTAACAAATGTTTTATTGGTGATGAGTATTTTAAGTATGATTTATTTGTTACTAATAATTTTTCAAAATAAAAATGCTATTACTTATGTTTACTTAATTGATTGAGATAATTTTTTGTGTGTTAAACTTATAGTCTATTTAATTCAATTATAGATTAATAAAAATAAATTTCATATGTTGTAAATTTATATATTCAAATTTATTATTTTGATATTTTCTTAATGTGTTTTTGGTATATTTTTTTATGTTGGAATTTCTTTCTAAGATCAACTAATGAAAAATATTGTTTATTTGATTTTATGTAAAACATTTCTAATGTTTGAAAGTGTAAGAGATAATATTGTCATTTGAATTGTTTTGATTATGATCTTTATTATAATTTAGAGGTTACGTTACTTGAATAGTCTTGATTGTGATCATAATTAAGATGTAGAGCTAACATCTTTTGAAAAGATTAGAGATTATAAATGTTATATGCCACATTTATAGATGATATCTCTATATATGTTTGTTGAGAAATTATATCGCAATATCATTTTAAATATAAATTTGTATGTTGTTACATATTAATTTGAAAAGCTTTATAAATTGAAAAAACTATTCCCCCATTTTAAAATATTTTGAAAGTGTGGCGGTATTTTGCAAAATGTAGGGGTGTCTTGTGGTTGTTATACATGATCCTTACAAAAGAAAAATAGGATCTAAATTTTTTATTGGATGCTAATTTAATGTAAATACATATTTGTGACCATCTATTGTGATGTGATTGAATGTGATATAATAATAATTTGAGTTTGATGAAAATATTATTTCTTTTGTAGAGTGATTGTATTGATCATTTTAGTATTGTTGAAAATGATAATTTCAAAGAGAGAAAAATGGTGACAAAGTTTACACCTTGTTGAAAATGGTATTATTTACATTTTGAAAAGAAGTCATTGATGATACATGAGAGGTACCCTAAGTAAAGTACCCAATAAATTGAATATTTGATTGTACTAGAGGGGTACAATATATAATAGTAAATGGATTTAAAACTCCATATGTGGTTGCCAAGCAATAATAAAATTCTTATTGAAAAATAATTTTTGAAACAGCAAACAATAAATGCATGTGTTTGGGACACAATGTAATAAAGCAGCTGCTATGAGATTAAAGTAATTATATAAATTATGTGTAGTCAGAGGTGAATCCGATCAATTCACGGCCTAAAAGAAACATTAAGGGGAGTAAGCACTACTATAAAAGGGTCCTTTAGCAACAATTATTTTGTTTGCCACTAATATATACACATGAGGCAAAATATTAACGATCAATGTGTAATAGCTAGCATTAAGTATATTTTTAGAGGCAATTCAAAAATATAACCACAAAAGCCTCTTTAATCTGAAAAATAACGTATGATGACCATGGTGTGTGAGGGTTCGAACCTGGAGAACAACAATTCTTTTGGTTTTAAAAAAGAAAAATCTGAAAAATAAATTACCGCCAAAAAAATTGGCTGCCGCCTCAAAAATTTGGGTTTTCCCACTCTGATAAAAAAGGGAATTATTAACCTAAAATCTCTCTCACATTCATAAGGAGAACGATTCTTAAAAGATCTCTCATGCATATAAGGAGTTGCGCTAAAGTATTTTACCGGAACAACATATCCAGCAGCATATTGGTACGCAACGACCATTGATACGTGTTGCAGTATATTTTTTGGTTTATAAACCTTCACTGAAACTTTACCCCTGCAATTTATTTCCTGTCTGTTTATTGATCAGTTTTAGGCATTAATTAGGAAGAAAATAGAAATTATATTGATGAACTAATCAGTATTTAAGCATCAATTAATTTTCAAGTGATTTCATATCTGTAAAAGTGATTTTTTCTGTGTTTCTGATCTCTGACTATATATTTTTTATTGTACTTGATTGTATCGATTTATTAATTAACATATATTAAAGTGCGTATCTATTATATTAAGGAACATCCCTGTTATATTAAGACGTGTGATTATTAATACATTAAGACGTTCTATATATATCTGTAATGTATGATTGTTTAGAAGTTCTATGTGAATATGATAACTAGTGTAGGAAAATAATTGTTTCGTTTTGAGCATGACGTAAGATCTCTTCTTTAAAAGATTCAAGAATAGCAATTACATAGATGCTCTGTTAATTGAGGCTCTGTTTATGCTAATACATAGACCATCTGTTAATACAGTAGGACCTTTATGAATGTTTTTTTTTCGACTGATAATATCTATCTTATTGAGAAGTTGTACCATTGGCATCTCAGATTATCCTACACGTGTATAGAATCTGATTTACTACGTCAGCACAAAGGCATAGAGTAGTATGAAAGCTCATAAGATATCTTAGAGCTCGACATACCTCAAAATCGCTTGAGACAAATAAATGTCACACCAATCTTCCCATCTATAATGAACAACTTCAATCTTCCACTCATATTTATCAACATGTCATATCAAGTCCATTCGACTCATTTGGGGCCGTACTACTTAACGTTGAGCCTAAAGTAACAGAATTCCACATTTTTATTGAAGAATGGTTCTTGAATTCCGACTTCAGTTTGTTCAACATTCGGGTTATTGAGTCTATTAGAATCTTTGGAAACATAAAGTATTATAATTGGTGTCAAGCCATCACTATTAATCATCGTCTTCCCACAAAAAGTCCATTTTCAAGACCCATTTATAGAGCATATCCAGTTGCTAGTTTAAATCTCAATTTTATTCCATAACTATGTTCTGAAACTTCATTATAACAAAATGTATAAATGGCTTTTCTATTCAAGTTAAGGTTAAGGAATCAGATACCAAACTAGACTTTGTTGGAAGTTTGTGCTTAAATGTATAATCTGTTTGATTTTGTACTTAAAAATTTGTGCATCGCTGTTATATTAAGGAACATCACTCTTACATTAAGATGTGTACCGATTAATACATTAAGTGCCTATTGAGAAGACTAATCTCTATACAAAGAAATTAGGAAAGCATAAATAAGGGAAACTCTCTCTTTACAAGCAAAGAAAAACAATACAAAGAAAAAGAACCAGAAGACAGCCCGAATCTAACCAAGAAATAGCCTAAGAAGGGATTTCCAAATAACATCCGAATGATTAGAGAGGTTTTGTAATCCTCTTGAGTTTCCTCCTTCAAAAAGTAGCTATCTCAATTTATTAACGGCCAAATATGTTCTAGCTTCAAGTATGGCTGGAAATAAAAATTTGAATAACATTGCAACTATGGTTGTGTTTGGCAAGTGCATCAACAGTAACATTGATTTCTCTGAACCAGTGGTTACATCTGAATACTTGGAATCGGTTGATGATGAGTGGAAGTCTATCCAATAGAGGTTGGATCTGCCACAGAGGTTTAGCTAAGTGCTTAAACCACTTGATGAGTTCTGAATCAGCTTCTAAAATAAGCTTTGCGTAACCAAAATGGATACACCATAGCTTTTCCAGCTAAAGTAACTGATGTCCTCATCTACTTCTCAGAGGAGTTTGGTCTCTCTTCTTTCCAATGCCAACCACTATATGCAAATATTACCAACATCTTATAAGAAATAAAGTTCAAATGTCATAAGGAGAGACTTCAAATTTTTCCCAGCAAAATAAAGCATACATATAAGTAAACCATCAAATAAGGATAAAACTATAAATTAGAGGTCAATACAATAGTAACTAACAAACTTGTTTATGGAAAATACAAATAAAAAATAAATTTGAGAATGTACAACATAGACCAAAGATTGAAACTTTATGTAAGTATTTTCTCTCTATAGTCTTGGTACATATAGATGCTCACCGTAGAAAGTCATATGTACGTCTAAAACTCCCTGTCATTGAATACCTTTACTATTTTTCAATTCCTATGACCACTAAATTCTTAGGGGTTGTTTATTGTGATACGACATGTATCTCATGAATTAGTCGAGATGTATATAAGCTAGCCTAAACACACTTCACAACCTATATTTAGCTTCCTATCAGCATAACTTCTAATAAAACTTCACAATTTCCCTTGAATCCTAACTGGATCCTTGATTAAATTCCATTGGATAAGCAGTTGGTCAATATTGTTGTATCTCTTATGTGCATTAGCCTCTTCTCTGTTGTGCTATAGTTCTTTTTCTTGGCATGTACTCTTGCTTCAACCTAGCCGTGAAATTTGTAATTTTCCCAAGCATAGTCCAGTAAAGCTCTGAATTCTTGGCATATACTGTTGTGCTCTAGTTCTTGTTCTTGGCATGTACTCTTGCTTCAACCCAGCTTTGAAGTCTGTAATTTTACCAAGTATAGTCTTGTAAGTCTTGTATTCTTGGCATGTAATGTTGTACTCTTGATCCAATTCACTGCGAGCTCTGAATCCAAAAGTGTCAGTGTTAAGTCTGAATTCGGTATTTTTGTATCTCCTATGCGCATTAGCCTCTTATCTGTTGTGCTCTTGTTCTTGTTCTTGGCATTTACTCTTGCTTCAACCTAGCTGTGAAGTCTGTAATTTTTCCAGGCATAGTCCAATAAAGCTCTGAATCCTTGGCATGTGCCATTGTGCTCTAGTTCTTGTTCTTGGCATGTACTCTTGCTTTAACCCAGCCGTGAAGTCTGTAATTTTTCTAGTTATAGTCTAGAAATTTTTGTATTCTTGGCATGTACTAAATTCTTGTATTCTTGGCATGTACTATAGCTTGTGATGGCCACCATACCATGCCGTATGTAGAGTGGCAAATACTTGAGTTTACTGAGTAGCAGCTTCAAAAGTGTCAATTTTTTAAGTCTGAATTCAAGTAGGTATTTGATTTAGTGTCACTGCCATATGAGGTGGTTATACTTATATGATTATTGAGCAGTCTATGCTACTAAATTGAAAAGTCCACTTCTGGTTTAGATTGGTGATTACTGGTCCCCTTCTCGAAAGTTAAGACTCTTTGCTTCTGTTAATCTACTGGCTCTACGTCGTGAAAAAAAACTAGCCTATGTATACTAAATGAAGGGTAATGATATTGATGAAGTATGAACCTTCCCTAACTTAAAAGAAATGACGAACCAACTTAATCTAGGAAAGATTACTAGTCAGTTAGATATTGGACTTTTTAAGACCGAAGGAAAATCAAATAACAATTTCATAGTGCCGAGATGTCTAAATGAAATTGATAGGAACCAAGTTACTTTTTAATCTGGTCAGGTTTCAAGCTGAAGAATAGGTAAAGCTTGCATCACTGGTAAGCTTGCAGATTTTTTGAGTATTGTATTTGATTAAAAACAGAGCAACATGTATTTGATTAACCAATA
Source organism: Solanum medicagineum (assembly GCA_026153255.1). Classification (NCBI taxonomy): domain Eukaryota; kingdom Viridiplantae; phylum Streptophyta; class Magnoliopsida; order Solanales; family Solanaceae; genus Solanum; species Solanum medicagineum. The sequence continues at coordinate 982 of JAPFFP010045205.1, read as the reverse complement.
TTTCCATCAACAAAGAGAGCAATCTGTAATTTTTTAATTGCTAAAGAACAAATTCCAATTTGTGAGCATCATTTCCATCAAATATAGGAGAAGCAACCTGCATTTGATTAATTTTTTGTTTCGTGACTCTGTATTATAGATTGTTGAGTATTGTTACTTTAGTTTTGAGTTTCAACCACACTTAATTTTTGTTCGGATATTTCTTATAATTTTTTAGATTAGTCACACTACTAATTATAATGTTTTTATATTTTACATTTCATCTTTTGACAAATTTATTTTTTTCAGGTCCTATAATCTAAAGATTGTAAATTGTACACTGGAAGACTTAATATGGAGAAGACTACAAACTCATAGAAGACATTATTCAATAGGATAGATATTAGTAACAACAATATAAGTTTATTTTTATAAGTTGTGACGTTCATATTTTAGATTACTCCTTCCTTTTATTTGTCTAGATTTAATGGAGATCTATTATATTTTATGGATTAATAGCGATATGTTTTTAACCATTTGTCAATAAGTTCGATGGATTTCAATATATAATTGTTTGACAAATATAGTAGTTGTTATTAATGATCCCTACTAATCAATGTTGGCGTTATTATAAATGGACGCTAAAAGGGCAAACTAAGACATTTTTGGAAGAGATATTGTAGTCATAACATGCGATTTTAAAATTGTCCCCTTAAAACTATTATCTTTTAGTGGATATTTATTTGAACTTTTTTAATTAAAATATGGTTGCTAAAAGACCATTTCTAGAGAATACAAACAACATTTAGCAACCAATATAGTTGCATAAACAATTGCCATTAAAACTACTATATATTAGTGGCTATTTATTAGGATTTATAGACTAAAATAATAGATGCTAAAAGACTGAAGTTAGCCGATATACATTGTTGAAGATGGAAAGGACACAATTGAAAAGAAGAAGACTTATGGAGAAAATGTTACACACTCAAAATGCTCTTAA
>JAPFFP010045204.1:0-34416 GCA_026153255.1 Solanum medicagineum | reverse complement strand
ATGAATTTTGTGATGTCTTTCCCAAAGAGTTCTCAGTGTTCCTCCCGAAAGAAAAACAGACTTTGGTATAGACCTCCTTCCCGATACACAACCCATTTCCATATCTCCTTACTGTATGGCCTTGGCAGAGTAGAAGGAGTTGAAAGATCAACTGAGGGATGTATTGGAGAAGGGTTTCTTAAGGCCTAGGAAGTCACTTGGGGTGTACCGGTGTTGTTTGTAAAGAAAAAGGATGGCTCCCTTAGAATGTGCATTCATTACCGGCAACTTAATAGGGTCACCATAAAGAACAAAATACCCTCTACCAAGGATTGATGACCTTTTTGATCAACTACAAGGGGCTAATAACCATTCTAATACTGATCTTTAGTCTGGATACCACGAAGTGAAGGTAAGGGAGTGTAATATTCCCAAGATGGCTTTTTAGACTAGGCATGGGCATTTTGAATTTGTGGTAATGTCTCTTTGCTTGACTAATGCACTAGCTATATTTATGGATCTCATGAATCGTTTCTTTATACCCTACCTTGATATGTTTGTGATGGTTTTTATTGATGATATATTGATTTAATCCCGGAGTGCGGAAGAACATGTGAATCACTTGAGTGTGGTGTTGCAATTTTGAGGGATGAGAGGTTGTTTACTAAATATGAAAAGTGTAAATTTTGGTTGAAAGAGGTTGCTTTTCTAGGGAATGTGGTGTCAGTTGATGGCATTAAGGTGGATCCTAAGAAGACGGAGGTGATAAGAAATTGGCCTAGGCCCTTGACTTCGACGGATATTAGGAGTTTGGCGGGTTACTACCGGTGATTTGTGAATGGTTTCTCTTCTAGTGCTTCACCTATGAAAAAGTTGACCCAAAAGAAGGCAAAATTTTGTTTGGACCGATGAATGTAAAAAGAGTTTTCAAACTTTGAAGGACAAGCTTATCTCCGCTCCTATTTTGGCTTTACCGGAAACGCTAGAAGGTTTCATGGTTTATTGTGATGCCTCAAGAATTGGTTTAGGGTGTGATTTTATGCAAAATGGCAAGGTTATAGCATATGCCTATTGGCAACTTAAGTGCATGGGCAAAATTATCCCACCAATGATCATGAATTGGCGGCTGTGGTGTTTGCTTTGAAAATTTTGGCGTCACTATTTGTATGGGTTCATGTTGATGTGTTTACCGACCACAAGAGTCTCCAATATGTGTTCACAGAAAAAGATATTAACTTGAGACAAAGAAGGTTGTTAGAACTCCTTAAGGATTATGGGATGAGTGTACACTATCATCCCGACAGAGCTAATGTTGTGGCCGATGCTCTAAGTTGAGTGTCCATGGGTAGTCTAGCTCATATTGAGGTCGGTAACATGGAGATGACTAGAGAAGTTCATCGGTTGTCTAGGTTGGGGGTTAGGTTGAAGGAAGTTGAAATTGGTGGTGTAGTAGTGGTTGATGGTTCCAAATCTTCTTTGATTAAGGAAGTCAAGTGAAAACAAGACCTTGACCCCGCCTTGCTAGAGTTGAAGGCTTCGGTGAAGGATGGTAAAGTGGAGGTTTTCTCCCAAGGGGAAGATTGAGCCCTTAGTTACAAAGGTAGTTGTGTGTGCCTAACGTTGAAAACTTAAGGGAGCTGATTTTGAAAAAGGCCCATAATTCATCCTATTCTATTTACCCTGGTTCCACAAAGATTTATAGAGACTTGAGGGAGGTGTATTGGTGGGGATGTATTAAGATCGATATTGCCAAGTTTATAGCCGGTTGACACAATTGCCAACAAGTGAAAGTAGAATAACAAAGGCTGAGTGGCCTGGCCCAAGACATAGAAATCCCTACTTGAAAGTGGGAGGAGATCAATATAGATTTTGTGGTTGGATTGCCTAAGACTAGGAAACACTTTCATTCTATTTGGGTTATTATGAATGGAATGACAAAGTCGGCTCACTTTCTACCGGTCAAAATGACTTATGGTGCCAAAGATTATGCCAGGTTATATATTCATGAGTTGGTTAGATTGCATGGGGTACCCTTGTCTATTATTTCAGATTATGGTGCTCAATTCACTTCTCATTTTTAGAGGTCCTTCCAAAGGGGTCTTCGTACCAAGGTCAAGCTTAGCATAGCTTTTCATGCTCAAATGGATGGCCAAGCCGAAAGAACTATACAAACTCTTAAAGATATGCTTACAGCATGTGTTTTGGAGTTTAAGAGTAGTTGGGATAAACATCTTACACTTATTGAGTTTGCTTACAACAATAGCTACCACTCTATTATTGGCATGGTTCCCTTTGAAGCTTTATGTGGTAGGCATTGTAGATCCCCTGATTGGGTGCTTTGATGTGGGAGAGTTAGCTTTGTTAGGCCCAAATTTTGTTATGGAAGCTTTGGAGAAGGTGAGGTTGACAAGGTAGAGATTGAAGATGGATCAAAGTAGACCAAACTCTTATTCCAATGTGAGGAGAAGAGATCTTGAGTTTAGTGTTGATGATATGGTTTACTTGAACGTCTCACTCATGAAAGGCGTGGTCCGGTTTGGCAAGAAAGGGAAATTGAGCCGAAGGTTTGTGGGACCTTATAGAATATTGAGGAGGATTGGCAAGGTTGCCTACGAATTAGAGTTGCCTATGCATATGAATATGGTTCATCCGGTCTTCAATATGTCTATGTTGAGGAAGTGTGTGGGTGACCCAAGTGTTATAGTGTCGTTAGAGGTTATGGGTGTTGTGGAAGATACCTTGACCTATGAGGAGGTCTCAATGGAGATATTGGATAGAGAAGTGAAAAAGTGATATTCATATCTCTTCCATACTACTCAAGCTGAAGGTAATACATTAAGTCTCATTTATGATTTCAAGTCTTAAGTTTCATCCCTCATGCCATTTTGCATGCATTCATGGTCATGGTAACAAGTTTATGCTGATTTTTGATATTCATGTTGGGACTTTTTGAAAATGATGTTTAAATGCATTTGTTGCATTCATGTCAGGATGAAATCTTCATAATTACTTCTCTTATGCATGTTTGTTTAACATTCTGGGAAATATGCTCGGAAGGGGGAGATATTGAAACACCCGTCATGCGCTTTGGAATGCCCCATAATCGTAATTTCCCTATATCTCAAAATTCGTATGTGATTTAAGAAATCCGACTTCATATTCTTGATCAGGGGGCAAAATTGAGTGAGAAATGGGTATAACCCAGATTTAAGAAGATTCGTAGCGAAAAATAATTTTAGCTAATTTTAGATTTCTAGTGGTTGCCCGCGCCCAGGCTGCTACACGCCTGGGACGCGGACTAGTGTAAATTGTGCCTGCGCGTCTAGTCCACATCACACCTAGGGCGTGGATCAGTGTAAAAGTTCCCCCAGTTTTCTCATTTCGTCCAAGGGCATTGGGGTAATAGCCCCATGCCCATTTAAAATTGAAATCTTCCATGCTTAGCCATTTTTCAACTCTATAACTTACAAAACCGTCTCCAAGACTCTGTCAAAGCTCTCATTCAAATTCATCGATTTCAAGCTTAATTTTGGAACTCAAGAACCCATCTCAAGCTTCAAGTCTCCTTCAAGTGCATTTCAAGAAATTCAAGATTTAAGGTATGTGGGTCTTCATCCATGGGTCCTTTCACCCATGGGGCCCAACCTTCTCTTTTTATGAAAATTGCATGATTTCAAGTTGTATTACTTATGGGTATGTATTATTATGAAATATGAACATAAATTATTTGGGGTTTTATTAAGTATTGATCTATTATGCATGAATCTCTATTTCAAGCTTATTCCATTAATTTGTTTTTATCTATTGAGACTATGCATGATCTGAGTTATGAAACAATGAATTGTTATGAGTTTTTGTGATAGATTTCAAGATAGCCTAAATGAGATTTTTACTATAATATTGGTGGGTTGACTTGCATTGAGTTTACTTTTCTTATTTTATTCTTGAGTTGCATGATTTTGAACAAGCATTATGAACCCACTATGTGTTTGATAAAATTACATGACAAGAATTCTCAAGTTGTTGATGAACTATTACACGATTTACAAGTCAAGTGATTTCATGATGATTAAGGGCTTTCAAGATTGTATTGAATTCCTGAAAAGTATTTATGATTTTACAAGTATCAAGTTAAGTCCTATTTCATGATTTTAACCTCTTGTGAGCAATTCATGTCAAGGCAAGGGATTATGTATGATTATTATTTACTCTCATGTTCAAGTTAGGCTCACTAGTATAAGTCAAGCATGTTAATGAACTACTCATGTCATGTTATCATGCCTCTTACAAGTTACTCCTGATATTATTAAAGTATGATTATTTCAAGTATAACATGGGATTAGACTTAGCACCGGTTGAAGCTAAAGATGGGGGCTCAACTCAAGGGGTCCTTATATAAAGTCTTTAGGGGTCGTTTAGTTTGGATGCAAGTTATGTTGGAATTAGTTATGCTGGGATCAGTTATGATGAGATAAATTATGATGAGATTATTTATGCTGAGAGTGATTTTTATTGCTTGTTTGATTTGTTATATTCTAAGTACTACTAATTGCCTAATTTCTAAGTATAAGTTTTTGTTCATAAAAATGCCCTCTACCTTATTTAGATTTTTTAAATATTTTCTTTACGAGCTTTAGGTATTCATTCTAAAATAAAATTTTCCTCTTATTTAACATAAATAATTTTGTGTATGCATTTTCATGACTATGTTGTGTGTTTTTAAAATTGAACTTTCATCTTATTTAACTTAAAAATAAAATTTTGATCCTATTAAGCTTAAAAATTAAAACATATATCCCTTTTAGCTTGGAAATAAAACTTCCATTTTATTTAGCTTAAAAATAAAATTTTTATTTAAGTTTGTTAAAGTAAGAAAAATATTATTAAATTTCAAAGTTATCTCCATTTTAATTGATATATGGAATATAATTTTTAAGTGAGTAATAAACAATTTAATTAAAAATATATAATGTAATAGTAGAGTGAAATTTTAAGAGAATCAAAATATAAATAAACATAAATATTAGACAAATAAATTCAACTTATAATATATTCATAAATAGAAATTTTGTATATATATAATGTAATTTTTAATAGAAAAATGTGTTATCATAAAAATAATATTTAATTAAGGTTGTAAATATTATTATAAATATTATTAAAAAAATATATTAACATACATGAATATAAAAGTAGTGTATAAAAGAGAATTTAATGGGGCGTATATTTGAATTTTTACATACTTTATCCCAGGATAAGTTATCCTGCGATTATTATACCACCCTCAAGGAAGAATAACTTATCGCAGGACTAATTGTTAATCATGGGATAAGTTATCCCAACATTTACAACCAAACAATGAATTGAGGACTTATTAAAAATTATCCCAGGATTAACTTTCCTTATACCAAACGACCCCTTACTCTCTAAACTATGTGCCACCATAGGATTATGTATTTTACCCTTGCTATACTAGTGGATGCATCTAGTTCATGTTATCATGTTTGATTTTCCTTGGCAAGTAGACGACATTTCGCTGGGAGTGTCATGCCCGGTCACCTGTACCGAGGGGGTGTCATGCCTTGGATTCCAAGTTGTAGCTGCTTGGTCTATGTCTGTTAAGGTCTCCTCCCACATATGTATGATATATTATGCAAGTTAAATATTTTACATGCATGTTTTATTACAAGTATTGATCATGCATGTCATATTGAGATTATATATCCATTGATTATGTTACGTATTTTGAATATTATGGCTTATGCCTTGTTGTATTGCACCGCATACTTAGTAGATTAAAATGTACTAACGCATACTCTATGCCTACATGATATCACCATGTAGAAACCGAAGCTCCTTTTGATCATCCTCCTCCACGTGGCTATTTTGTTTCTCCAGGAAAGCTTTTGGTGAGTCTTCAACTCCGAGGATAATATCTAGTTTTATTCATTCTTAGGTTGAGACTTGTTCCTTAGGTTAGATACTTATTATTATGAGGGTGAGCCTAGGAAGTGTCTTGGCCCCCGCTCCATTCTAAAGTAGAGGTGTTGTTGGATACTAAGTTTGTATATGCTTTTGGAGCTTAATTCTTCCTATGCTTCTATATTTATAAAAGACTTCCCTTAGTCCTGCTTCCCTTTTTATACATGACTCTTATAGATGCTTATTTTCATTTTCGCAACCAAGAGTGTGTACAATATATGCTAAGAGGCTTGCTTGTGATGTCTTCGGACTTTTCATTCGCTGTGTCACGTCTAGGCCCTAGGCTTGGGTCGTGACAACAATGTGGGTATAACTGGCCCTCAATCCACCAAGATGTCCACAACAATGCCAAAGCTTAAGGTTGGTGTCAAAGAGAAGGTGGGGTTTCCCGCAAACATGAGCTCCCTCTAAACCCCATTATGGTGATTGAGTTATTTGATGTATGGGGGATAGACTTCGTGGGACCATTTGTTAGTTCACATGGAAACAAGTACATCCTAGTTTCTATGGATTATGTATCAAAGTGGGTGGAGGCCATAGTTCTACCTAACAATTGGGGAAAAAGTATTATTGCAGTTTTGAAAAAGAACATCTTCTCACGATTTGGCATCCCTCGGCAATCATCAGTGATGAAGGTTCTCACTTTTGCAATAGACTTTTTAAAGCTCTTCTTGAAAAGTATGAAGTGAAACATCGGATGGTGACGCCTTATCATCCTCAGACGAGCGGGCACGCGGATGTGTCCAATAGAGAAATGAAACAGATTCTATCCAAAACTGTGAATGCAAACTAGACAAATTGGTCATGGAAGCTGGATGACGCACTATGGGCATACTGTACAACATTCAAGACCCTTATAAGCATGTCTCCCTACCAACATATCTTTAGGAAAGCATGTCACTTGCCAGTGGAGCTTGAGGATAAAGCAACATGGGCATTGAAGAAGTTGAATCTGGATTGGAATGATGCAGCAACTTCTAGGCTGAGCCAACTCAATGGGCTTGATGAATTTCGATTGAAAGCAAATGAGAGCTTAGCCTTGTGTAAACAAAGAATGAAGCTGCAACATGACTGCCGCATAGAGAACAACGAATTCGCACTAGGGGACTTTGTGCTATTATATAATTGAAGACTCAAGTTGTTCCTTGAGAAGTCAAATCCAGATGGTTAGGACCTTTTCGAGTAGCACACATCTTTGATCGTGGGACTATTGAATTGGAGAGATGAAATGGGGAACTTTCAAAGTAAATGGCCAAAGAGTTAAGTCATACCTTGGAAACGCAGAAGAGATAAAGGCAGTGGAGGAATGGGATCTAGAGGAAGTCTGAGTACTCAAGCTATCTATGTTGTGCCACGACAATAAATCAGGCGCTACTTAGGAGGCAACCCAAGGTGGACCATGGCACTTAGGCACCCAGGTAAGGTTTTTGACCCTTTATGTTCTATTTTTGCTTGATTTTGTGCATTAGGGAAAATACACATCATTTTCAATGGGGTGTGGGTAGTTATGAGCCTCTGTGAAGTTTGAGTAGCTTATGGCGCATAACTACCCCAATTTCTGATCCCGGGGTTTTCTTGCTTGTGTTCTTTTTTCCTGTGGATATTTATTTCCTGTTTGAGCCGACACGTTTAGGATGTTTAGATAATATTTGTAGCATATAGTACTAATATTTGTGGCATATAGCATGTTTTTTGTATTTTGTTTTGAAAAATGATACCCACCAACAATTTTTATTAGTACTTAGATAGTAACCAAGCATGTTTAGGTGTTTGACAATATTTGTTCTGATAAGTAAAGGAAAATTAAGATAGAAATCATGATCTGTGAGTCTTTTTGCTGATAATGTATGTTGTGCCATGTGAGTGTGAATTTATATTGCTAGATTCATGTATTTTATGCAAATTAAGAACTTGCCATGTTACTCAAAGTTGGATTGTATATTAAATGGATTAGGAAAGAATCTTCGGCCTTTGTTCGTAAATAGTCTACTTTAGCCTAATAATATCTAACCAAAATGATGATATATCCCTTGTTCCAAAAGTTTGAGCCTAACATGTACCAATTCTTTCAAACCACCTAAATAACCTAGCCTTCTCTAGTGAAAAATCCTGACATTGGCCCTGGTCTTTCCTTGATCATCATGTACCTTGACTTAAGCAAAAAGCCTAAGTTGAGGGTGGCTACAAAAGCAGCCCTAGTTCGGAGGATAGATATTGTGCACTTTAACACAGGCTAAAAGCAAGTGTAAGGGTTAAAGCACTAAAATAAAGAAGTGAGTTAGGATGGAGGAGAAAAAGAAGAAAAATCATGTACTGGGTGCAGAAAAACAAAAAAATGCCTTATAAAGAGCTAAAAATCAAAATAAAGTGTAAAAACAAAGCAATAATCTGAAAAATGAAAAGCAAGCACCAAAAAAGCTTGAATAAGGAGAAAGGGAGAATAAGGTGAAAATAACAGAGTTGTTCCTGAAACAGTATAGAAAAATGCAGTTTCAAGGAGGGCTTATAGTCACTATTAACCTAAAATATCATACCAAAGCCCGTTGAGCCTACGTTACAAGCCTAAAAAGTCATAAAGTGATCCTAATCCAGTTAGTTGAAGGTCTGAATCATGAGTATAGGGGAAAGCATATGGTATTAGTCATCATGCATGAATATCTTTTGTAAGAGTGACTATTCTTTGCGCATTCTCAAGGTTAAAGGTGAAATCATTATTGACTGTCAAAAATGGGACTTCTTTCTATAAGGTCACTTGCATTGCTATGTTAGCATTTGACTTGTCCAGTTATTTTGGACTATTGAAAATCTCTCGCTTGTCATAGTTATGTTGTCACATGCACCAGTTTGCATTGGTTTGCTAGATAGCTAACTGGCTCGATTTTGAAAAGTTGGTGTGGGTATCTGAATTTGAGGTATATGTGATATATCCCATTGGGTTGAGGTATGTATCTTACTGTATTGTCTATTAGATTGAGTCATTGCTTGAGGAAAAACAACAATTTTAAGTTGAGGATGTTGATGTGCTGCCAAAATACAACACTTTCGATGCTTAAAACATATGATTTTGTGTGTAATCAATGCAATATTTGTAGGATTTATGTGTTTTTATGTTTAGATTTGCAGGATTATAGGTTGGCCATGTTTTGGGAAAGAAATTGCATAATTTGCTAATTTTTGCTGTTATAAGAGACCCTATACGAGTCATAGAGCATTCTACGAGTCGTAAAGGGGTTTCGTGAGAAATTCCAGTGAGGTGAAAATTCCTGAAGTTAAACTCTACGAGGGATGCATACGAGTCATGGAAAAAGATACAAGTCGTAGACCACTTTTCGTGCCCTAAGGATCAGAGAAGTGGACTTGTAGGAAATTTATCAAACAAAACCCCCTTTACAGGTTGTAAACCACTCTATAAGATTGATTGGCCCAACCTCATTAGAGAGCAGATCCATAAGGCGGCCTTGAAGAGGACTACCTCCATTCCCTTTCCTTGCATGATCAATAGGCTCTGTATAGAGTCGAGGGTGGAGAGTCTACATCACCTGGACTAATTGATTGAGGTCTAGCATACTCTGGATGCTAGCCTGGTCAAGTTTGAGGATAATCCAGTTGCAATACAGGGAACGCCGCACCAGCCACCTCAGATTCCTGAGATATTTGCGACAGAGCCACCTACTGAGACTCCACCCACCACCACTGTTGCTATTACTACCAAGAAGAGGCCCCTATAGAGTGAGACTGATGTGGAGAGGGGCTTACTACTACTCCTACCCTATAGGCCGTTTCAACATAGACAGCACCCGCTGGCATAGTCTATGTGTCAGTAGCATTTATTCAGGCTATGACACAGCGATTGGCCCACACTGAGTCCCAGTTGACTCAGTTGCTTTATTAGATTAGGACTTGGGTCCAACAGGCTATTACTGAGTCCGTAGGATACATGCAGGCATTCTGGATCTCTACCATTCAAGATAGACTTTTAGCCATGGATGCCCGCATAGATGCTTTTGAGTTGCGAGTCCAGCAGAGCCTTAGCAAAGCACGGTCAGTAAATATGACGGTCCTTCTGATGGAGATCCAGCAGCTTCGATACGACATGAAAAAAACTTTGGCTGGATCAGTGGCATCCCCATAGATTATGCCTTCATTGCCGATGTTGGACTTGTTTGCTCAAGAGGTGATAAATCATAGATCGAACCATCGGATCATAAAAATTGGATCTGAAAAAGTATCTAAAAATAACCCACATTGAGGATGTTTTAGACTTAGTGAGGCTGCAAGTGGGATTGATAGAGGAGCAGGGACTTAAGGTGGCCAGGATGTGGTTGAGACAGGATTGAGAGTTTAAGAGAGTGACGGGTGTTATCCCCTTCGGACATGCTTCTACAATTGAGGAGGCCACCAAGCGAGTTGAGGTGGCTAGACTCAACCAGCGACACACACTTAGGCCCCCAGGTATGTTCTTTTTGACCCTATGCTTTATATCCCATTTTGTACATTGAGGACAATGTAACTCTTTTTCAATAAGGTTTGCGTAGTTATTAGCCTCAATGAAGTCTAAGTAGCCTTGACCTATAGTTATCCCAAATTTTGAATTCTAGGGACTTTCTTGCCTGTGTTCTTTTTCCCCATGGATATTTAATTTTTGTTGAACCGACATATTTAGAATGTGTAGGCAGTATTGGCAGTATGTAGTTATAATATCAATGGCATATGTTTGCTTTTTGTGTTTTTATGTGAAAAATGATACCCACCAAAATTTTGTGAGTTTAGTCTAGATAACAATCATGCATGTTTGATTATTAACGGTGCTTGTTTTGATAAGTGAGGATGAGTTGAGATGAAAAGCATAATCGAAGAGTCTGTGTTGGTGACATGTGTCTGTAAGCTTTCTTTGTTAAATTCAGATACTATGTTTTAATTAAGAACTTGCCCTATAACTCTGAGTTAGACTGTAGGTTAGTTGGTTAGGGAAGGATCTTGGACCATTGTTCATCATAGTCTACCTAGCCTAATGACCAACAAAATGTGTGAAATATCCCTTGATCTTAATGTTTGAGTCTTATATGTATTCTCTTCTTTGTAAAAATCTAAGTTGCCTAGCCTTATTAGATATAAAATCCTGAAATTAGCCCTGGTCCTTCCTTGAACATTTTGCACCTTGACTGAGGCAAAAAGCTTAAGTTGAGGGTGACTAGTAAAAGTGGCCCCGGTTCCTAGGTTGGATATTGTGCATCTCGACTTAGGCCAAAAGCCTAAGTTGAGGGTGGCAGGTGTAATGGTAAAGACCAAATGAGGGGGGAAACTAGTGATGCATAGAAAAGGAGATAAAATTATGCTCTGGGTGCAAGGAAAAAAGTAAATGATGCCTATTCAATGAGCTAAAAAGATAAATAATGATAAAGCAAAAGACTAAAAGCTGAATAATGAGAATAAGGCACCCAGAGAAGCATGAAAAAGGGGGAAAGGGAGAACGAGGTGAAAACAATAGTGTGAAACACACCAAAAATGTGCTTCAGAATGCCTATAATCGTAATTTCCATATATCTAAAAATTACTGCGTGATGTCAAACATTCGACTTCATATTCTCGATCAGAGGCAAAATTGAGCGGGAAATAGGTATGACCCAAATTTTAGATAACCTATAACAAAAAACAATTGTCGCTAAAGTTTGATTTCCAGAGTGCATCTGCACCATGGCCGTGACGCGCCAGCGGCGTAGAGCAGTGTAATTCCTAACTACGCATTTGATCCGGGTCGCGAACTGAACACGGACAAGTACAAAATTTCCCTTACTTTTTCCAGTTTTGGCCAAGGGCATTGGATTCATAGCCCCATGCTTTCTTAAGCATGAAATTACCCATACTTAGCCACTTTTTCAACTCTATATCTCACAAAACCCTCTCTCAGACACCTTTAAGACTCTATCAATTCTCTCATTCAAATCTAAGGATCTCAAACTCGACTTTGGAACTCAAGGATTCATTTCAAGCTTAAAAGCTACTTCAAGTTCACCTCTAAGAATTCAAGACTTACAGTATGTTGATTTCATCCATTGGGTCCCTTTCACCAATGGAGCCCAACCTTCCTTTTTTATGAAAGTTGCATGTTTTCAAGTTGTGTTACCTATGGGTATCTTTTATTATAACTTATGAGTATAAATTATGTTGAGGTTTTATGAAATATTGATAGAGTATGCATGACTATCTATTTCAAGATTATACTATTATTTGGTTCTGTCTATTGAGACTATGAATGTTTTGAGCTATGAACTAAGAACTATCATTAGCTTTTGTGATAGATTTCAAAGTACCCTACGTGAGGGTTTTACTACATGTTGGTCGGTTGATTTGCATGAAGGTTACTAATCTTATTTCACTGTTGAATTGCATGATTTTGAACAAGTATCATGAACCCACCATGTGTATGATAAAATGACATGACAAGAAGTCTCAAGTTATTGATGATCTATTACATGATTTACAAGTCATGTGACTTCATGATGATTAAGGTCTTTCAAGTGTGTATTGAATTCATAAAAAATTATCTATGATGTTGCAAGTGTCAAGTTAAGCCCTATTTCAAGATTATTACCTCTTGTGAGCCATTCATGTTAAACCAAGGGATAATTTATGTTTACTATCTACTTTCATGTTCAAGTTAGGCTCACTATTAGAGGTCAAGCCTGTTTATAAGTTACTCAAGTCATGTTATAATGCCTCTTACAAGTTATTCATGTTATGATTAAAGTATTACTATTTCAAGTATTCCGTGGGATTTGACTTAGCATCAATTGAGACTTCAAATGGGGCTAGATTCAAGGGTTCCTTACATAATGTCTTGGTCTCTAAACTATGTGCCACCATAGGATTATACATGATCTCTCTTATGGCTTTGTAGTGGATCCATCTTGTTATACCACACCTTGTCGAAGGGGTGACATGCCTCAACCACCTTGAAGAGGGAGTGACATGCCACGAATTATTCATTATATGGCTACCATGGTAAGTAGACCCACCTTTTCGAGGTGGTGACATGCCTCAATCACCTTATTGAGGGGGTAACATGCCTCGATCACCTTACCAAGGGGGTGACATGCCTTGGATTCCAAGTAGTAGCTCGCTTTGTCTATATCGGTTAAGTTCTCTTCCCACACATGTATTATGTACTATGCAAGTTGAATATTTTACAAGTATGTTTTATTACAAGCATTGGTCATGCATGCCATGTTGAGATTATATATATCCATCGCTTATGATTATGCATTTTGAACATATTATCTTATGTCTATATTGCATTGCTTCCCGCATACTTAGTACATTCAAACGTACTAACGGATACTCTATGCCTACATGATATTACCATGTAGGGAGTGGAGCTCCTTTTGATCATCCTCCATGGAGCTAGTTTGGTACTTCGAAGATAAGCATTGTTGAGTCCTCAAGTTCAAGGACACTATCTACATTATTCTTGCTATTTCGAGAATTCCTTATGTTGACTACTTGTTATTAAGAGGGTGAGCCCAGAAAATGACTTGGCCCCTCTCCATCCATGTTAGAGGTGTTGTTGGATATTATGATGTACATATGATATGAGCTTGACTCTTTTATGCTTTAATGAATATCAAGATTTCTTATAGTCCCGCTTCCCTTTTTATTATACTTCTTTTTGTTGTTTATTTTGCTTCTGTGACCAAGGATGTGTGATTTTCATATGCTATGAGCCTTGTTTGGGGTCTCTTTGAGTTCCTATGCATCGTATCATGTCTAGGACCTAGGCTTGGGTCATAACAAACTTTGTACCAGAGAACTGGGTCACAAATGGCCCTCGAAAATCCAACACACTGCATCGATTAGAGTCTTATTAATGGTTGTGAAATATGATACAACTATGAATGGGAGGCTGTGAGACGTTTTAGGAAATGTTTCACTTCTTCATGGTCTATATCATGCTTTAGGTGTAACTATAAGGCTTTTCCCCTAATGAATGCTCTTATTTCCTTCTAGATCATGCAGATTCCAAGGGGAATACTAAGGAGAACCCGTACACCCGAGGAGCAACCGGCCCCTCCTACTCCTCAAGCTCCTAAAGAAGGAGGGGTATCCCAAGAAGAGTTCCAAGATGCTATCACAATGTTGGCCAATGCTATGACCAACAAAATGAACCAAGGGGCCCAAGCCCCTCACGCTCCCACTCAGACGTCAAGCTGAGGGATTTCACAAGAATGAATGCACTAGAGTTCCATGGATTCAAGCCGGAAGAGGATCCCCAAGAGTTCATCGATGAGGTCTATAAAGTTCTATCTACTATGGCGATCAATTCAAAAGAGAAAGTGGAGTTAGTGACTTACGAACTCAAAGATGTGGCCAAAATTTGGTTCACCCAATGGAAGTTGGAGAGGAGAGATGATGATGCTACTCCTTGGGAAGAGTTCGAAGCCTCATTCCTCTGCCAGTTCTTTCCTGTCGAGCTAAGAGAGGATAAAATTATGGATTTTATGAACCTTAAGCAAGGTTCCATGAGTGTGAGGGAGTATGACCTCAAGTTCAATAAGCTCTCTAAGTATGCTCCAAAATTGGTTACCCAACCTAGATCAAGGATGAACAAATTTATGTCAGGGGTGTCCGACTTGGTTAGTGAGGAGTGTCGTACCTCCATACTAGTAGGTGATATGGATTTGTCCTGACTCATGATATATGTCGAACAACTAGAGAGGGGAAAGCTTAGAAAGAAAAGAAGTGGTGAGTCCAAGAGTTTTGTTTTGAAGGTGGCTTTCAAGGTTCCAAGGTTGGCCAGTTTCCTCAAGGCCATAAGTAGACAAGGCTAAGGGTATTCCAATGCTCTTAATAAGAGATTTGCTAATGATAATCCAAGATTCTAAGGTGGTGGTGGTGGAGTGTCGAATCCGAAGTGCCAAAGATGTGGTAGAAACCATAGTGGCCCATGTTTAAGAAACTCTAATGCTTGCTATGGTTGTGTTGAAGTGGGTCATAAGCTTGTTGATTGTCCTTATGCTTAAAATAAAGGTAGAGATGGTCGTCCTCATGGCCAAGGTGCTAATGTAGGTCCAAGGGCAAAAAGAGGCCAACAAGGGGGTGCTCCAAAGAAAAATAGATTCTATGCTCTTCGAAGAAGGCAAGGGGTGGATGAGGTACCCGATATTGTCATTGCCATGTTTAAGGTTTTTTATTTTGATGTGTGTGCATTGATAGATCCGGGTGCCACTCTTTCTTTCATTACTCCTTTTGTTGCCAAAAAGTTTCATATGAGTCCCGAACTGTTGTGTGAATTATATGAAGTGTCTACTCCCGTTGGTGAGTCTATTATTGCTAAAAGATTCTATAGAAATTGTCCTGTGTTCATATTGGATAAAGTCTTACATTGTGATTTTGTTGAATTAGATATGGTGAATTTTGATGTCATTCTTGGGAGTTGCATCCATATTATGCTTCTATTGATTGTAGAACCATAGGGTTAAATTCCAATTCCCTGGTGAGCTTGTCCTACAGTGGGAAAGTCATGAAGTGGTGGTTAAGGAGTAGATTCGTTTCTTGTCTTAAAGCACAAAAGTTGATTTCTAAGGGTTAGATTCGTTTCTTGTCTTAAAGCCCAAAAGTTGATTTCTAAGGGTTGCCTTTATCATCTTGTGAGGGTTTGGGATGTTGAGTCCAAAGTCCTTCCTATTGAGTCAATTATGGTGGTTTATGAGTTTCTTGATGTCTTTCCCGATGAGCATCCCAGTGTTCCTCCCGAAATGGAAATAGAATTTGGTATAGACCTCCTACCCGATACTCAACCCACCCATTTCCATTACCCCTTACCGTATGGCCCCGACAAAATTGAAGAAGTTAAAGGATCGATCGAGGGATTTCTTGGAGAAGCGTTTCATAAGGCCTAGTAAGTCACCTTGGGGTGCACCAATGTTATTTGTGAAGAAAAAGGATGGTTCTCTTAGAAGGTGCATTGATTACCGGCAATTTAATAGGGTTACCATAAAGAACAAGCACCCTTTACCAAGTATTGATGACCTTTTTGATCAACTACAAGGGGCTAGTCATTTTTCTAAGTTTGATCTTTAGTCCAGATACCACCAAGTAAAGGTGAGGGAGTGTGACATTCCCAAGACGAATTTTCGAACTAGGTATGAGCATTTTGAATTTTTAGTTATTTCCTTTATGTTGACTAATTTACCAGCTATATTTATTGATGTCATGAATAGGGTCTTCAAAGCCTACCTTGACGTGTTTGGTGTGATCTTTTATGATGATATATTATTTTCTTCTGGAAAGAGGAAGAGCATGTTGATCCCTTGAGGGTAGTGGTACGAATCTTGAGAAGGAAAGGTTGTTTGCTAAATATGAAAAATGTGAGTTTAGTTGAAAGAGGTTATTTCTATGGCATGTGGTGTCAGGTGATGGCATTAAGGTGGATCCTAAGAAGAGGAGGTGATTAGAAATTGGCCTAGACCCTTGACTCCTTAGGATATTTGGAGTTTCTTTGTTTTCGCTGGCTACTACCGGAGGTTTGTGAATGGATTTTCTTCTATTGCTTCTTCTATGACAAAGTTGACCCAAAAGAAGGAAAAATTCATGTGGACTAATGAATGTGAGAAGATTTTTCAAACTTTCAAAGATAAGCTTGTCTTCGCTCCTTTCTTGGCTCTGTCGGAAGGGTTGGAAGGGTTAGTGGTACATTGTGATGCCACAAGAATTGGTTTGGGTGTGTTTTGAGTTAAAATAGCAATGTGACGCTATATGCCTCAAGACAACTTAAGGTGCATGAGAAGAATTATCCCATCTATGATCTTGAATTGGCGGTCATGGTGTTTGCTTTGAAAATTTGGCTTCACTACTTGTATGGGGTTCATGTTGATATGCTTACCAACCTCAAGAGTCTCCAATATGTGTTCACACAAAAATATCTTAACTTAAGACAAAAAAGGTGGTTAGAGCTCCTTAAAGATTATGATATGAGTGTGCATTATCATCACGTCAAAGCTAATGTTGTAGATGATGCTCTAAGTAGATTGTCCATGGGTAGTCTAGCTCATACTGATGATGGTGGGCAAGAGGTGGCTAGAGAAGTTCACTGATTGGCTAGATATGGAGTTAGGTTGGATGAGGTTGAAAATGGTGGGATAGTGGTTGTTGATGGTTATAAATCTTCTTTGATTGAGGAGGTAAAGTGAAAACAAGATCTTGATTCCACATTGTTAGAGTTGAAGGACTTGGTGAAAGATGATAAAGTGGAGGTTTTCTTCCAAGAGGGAGATGGTGCCCTTAGGTACTAACGTAGGTAGTGTGTGCCTAATGTTGACGACTTAAGGGAGTTGATCTTGAAGGAGGTTCATATTTCATCTAATTCTATTCACCCCATTTCTACAAAGATGTATAAAGACTTGAGGGAGGTGTATTAGTGGTGTGGTATGAAGAGAGGTATTGTCAAGTTCATATCCGGATGTCAAAATAGCCAACAAGTGAAAATCGAACATCAAAGGTGGGGTGGCCTATCTCAAGAAATAGAGATTCCTGCTTGGAAGTGGGAAGAGATCAACATGGATTTTGTCGTTGGGTTACCTAAGACTAGGAAACACTTTGACTCTATTTTGGTTATTGTGGATCGACTTACAAAGTCGGCTCACTTTCTACTTGTCAAAACCACTTATGGTGTCGAAGATTATCCCAAGTTATATATACATGAGTTGGTTAGATTGCATGGGGTGTCATTGTCTATCATTTCGGATCGTGGTGCTCAATTCACTTCTCACTTTTGGAGGTCCTTCCAAGAGGTCTTGGTACCAAGGTTAAGCTTAGCACGACTTTTCATCCTCAAATGGATGGTCAAGCCGAGAGGACTATCCAAACTCTTGAGGATATGCTTAGATCTTTTTTTTTTGGAGTTTAAGGGTAGTTGGGACGAACGTCTTCCACTTATTGAGTTTGCTTACAACAATAGCTACCACTCAAGCATTGGTATGGCTCCCTTTGAAGCTTTATATGGTAGCTATTGTAGATCCCTGGTTCGGTGGTTTGAAGTAAAGAGATCGCTTTTCTAGGTCCGGAGTTGGTCATGGAGGCCTTGGAGAAGGTAAGCTTGATAAGGGAGAGATTGAAAACAGCCCAAAGTAGACAAAAGTCCTACTCCGATGTAAGGAGAAGAGAACTTGAGTTTAAGGTTGGTGATTGGGTTTACTTGAAAGTCTCACCCATGAATGGTGTGTTCCAGTTTGGCAAGAAAGGGAAATTAAGCCTAAGGTTTGTGGGTCCTTATAGAATTTGAGGAGAGTGGGTAAGGTTACATATGAGTTCAACATGCCTATGGAGATGAATATGGTTCATCCGGTCTTCCATATGTCCATGTTGAGAAATTGTGTGGGTGACCCAAGTGATATAGTTCCCTATGATATTCTGGGTAATGTAGAAGATAATTTAACCCATGAAGAGGTCCCGGTGGAGATTTTGGATAAACAAGTGAAGAGGTTGAGAAACAAAGATGTAGCTACTATCGAGGTCTTTTGGAGGAACCAACAAGTTGAAAGTGCCACATGGGAAGCCGAGGTGGACATGAGAAAGTGAGGCCTACATCTCTTCCACTCTACTCAAGATGAAAGTACTAACCTAAGTCCCCTATATGATTTTAAGCCTTATGATTCAGCCGTCATGTCATTTTGCATGCATTCATGTTTATGTTTACAAGTTTATAATGATTTACTTTTACATTCATGTTGAGATTTAAGAAATTGATGTTTAAATGCATTTGTTGCATTCATGTCGGGCTGAAATCTTCATGATTACTTCTCTTATGCAAGTTTCATTGACATTCGCGAACGAATATTCCCAGAGGGGAGATATCGCAATGCCCCAAAAATGTGCTTCGGAATGCCCATAATCACAATTGCCATGTATCTCAAAATCCGTGTGTGATATCAAAAATCCAACGTCATATTCTCAATTAGGGGGAAACATTGAGAAGGAAATTGGTATAACCCGGATTTTAGAGGACCTGTAGCGAAAAATAATTTTCACTAAATTTCAATTTCAAGAGAGCATCCGCGCCCTGGCTGCGATGCGCCAGGGGCGCAGAGCAATAAAATTGCTTCCTTTGCATTTGGTCCGCATCGCGTACTGGACGCAGACCAATACAAAACTTTCCTTACTTTTTCTGTTTCGGCCAAGGGCATTGGGGTCATAGCCCCATGCCCACCTAAGCATGAAATCACCTATACTTAGCCATTTTTTCAACTCTATATCTCACAAAACCCTCTCTCAAATACCTCTAAGACTCTATTAGTTCTCTCATTCAAATCTAAGGATCTCAAGCTCAACCTTGAAACTCAATGATTCATTTCAATCCCTAAAGCTACTTCAAGTTCACCTCTAAGAATTCAAGGCTTAAGGTATGTGGGTTTCATTCATTGGGTCCCTTTCACCATGGAGCCCAACCTTCCGTTTTTATGAAAATTGCATGTTTTCAAGTTGTATTACCTATGGGTATCTTTTATTATAGGCTATGAGTGTAAATTATGTTGGGGTTTTATGAAATATTGATTAATTATGCATGACTATCTATTTCAAGCTTATACCATGATTTGGTTTTGTCCATTGAGATTATGAATGTTTTGAGCTATGAACTAAGAACTATTATGAGCTTTTGTGATGGATTTCAAGGTACCCTACATGAGGGTTTTACTACATGTTGTTCGGTTGATTTGCATGAAGTTTACTTATTGTTATTTCACTCTTGAATTGCATGATTTTGAACAAGTATCATGAACCCACCATGTGTTTGATTAATGACATGACAAGAATTTTGAAGTTATTGATGATCGATTACATTATTTACAAGTTAAGAGACTTCATGATAATTAAGGATTTAAAGTATGTATTAAATTCATGAAAGGTATCTATGATGTTGCAAGTATAAAGTTAAGCCGTATTTCAAGATTTTACCTATTGTGAGCCATTCATGTTAAACCAAGGGATCATGTATGTTTACTATCTTCACTCATGTTCAAGTAAGGCTCATATTAGAGGTCAAGCATGTTTATGAGCTATGAAAGTCATGTTATCATGTCTCTTACAAGGTAGTCGTGTTATGATTAAACTATTATTATTTCAAGTATTCCGTGGGATTTGACTTACCACCGATTAAGACTTACGATGGAGGCTCGACTAAAGGGTTCCTTAGATAAAGTCTTGGTCACTAAACTATGTGCCACCATAGGATTATACATGATCTCTCTTATGGCTTTCTAGTGGATCCATCTAGTTGTACCATACCTTGTCGAGGGGGTGACATGCTTCGATCACCTTGTCTAAGGGGTGACATGCCTTGATCACCTTGTCAAGGGGGTGAAATGCCTCGATCACCTTGATGAGGAGGTTATAAGCATCGACTTATTCAGGCTACGATGGAAATTAGACCACACCTATTCGAGAGGGTGACATGCCTCGATCAACTTGTCAAGGGGGTCACATGCCTCAATCACCTTACCAAGGGGGTGACATGCCTTCTATTCCAAGTAGTAGCTCGGTTGGTCTATGTTGGTTAAAGTCTCTTTCCACACATATATTATGTACTATGCAAGTTGAAGGTTTTACAAGCATGTTTTATTACAAGCATTGATCATGTATTCCATTTTGAGATTATATATATCCATCACTTGTGTTTATGCATTTTAAACATATTGGCTTATGTCAATGTTGCATAGCATCCCATATAATTAGTAAATTCAAACATACTAACGCATACTCTATGCCTACATAATATTACCATGGAGGGACTGGAGCTCCTTTTGATTATCCTCCACGTGGCTAACTTGGTACTTCGGAGATAAGCATTGGTGAGTCCTCAAGTCTAAGGACACAATCTATATTACTCTTGCAATTTTGAGACTTCTTTATGTTGAACATTTGTTATTATGAGGGTGAGGCCGAAAAGTATCTTAGCCGCCACTCCATCCATGTTAGAGGTGTTCTTGGATATTATGATGTATTTATGTTATGAGTATGACTCTTTTATGCTTTTATAAATATCAAGATTTCCCATAGTCCTACTTTTCTTTTTATTATAACTTTTATCGTTGTTCCATTTTGCTTCCGCGACCAAGGATGTGAGATTGATATGCTAAGAGGATTTTTTTAGGGTCCTTTCAGGTTCCCATTCACCGTGTCACGTGTAAGCCCTAGGCTTGGGTCGTGATACAGTGTTGGTAGGGAAAAAGTGTTGAAAAAACTAGTGTCAAGGAGAGCCTTTAGTCACTATGTTCCTAAAACATCATACCAAAGCCCCCTGAGCCTACATTACAAGCTAATAAAGTCCTAAAATGATCCTAGTCCACGTAGTTGAAGGGCATAGTCATGAGTATAAGGGCAAACATATAGTATTGAGCATGGTATTTGAATGTCTTTTGTGAGAGCGAGTTACTTTGCGTAGCCCCAAGTATTAAAACTGAAAACATCATCATCAAAGGGATATAAGACTTCTTTTTATGAGGACACTTGTATTGCATTGTTCACATTGGACTAACGCAGTAATTGTTGCTTGTTTAAAATTGTCTTACTTGTCATAGTTTCACTATCACATATATTGATCTGTATTGGTTTGCTGGATAGCTGTCTAATGTGTTTTTAATGTGGTGTAGATATCAGTGCTTGAGTTTGATATGATGTATGCCATTAGATTTAAGTTTGTTTATTACTTTACTGCTTATGTTGTAGAGACCCAAAACAAGTTCCAGAAAATGTGCCTCGAAAGTGCTCGAAATCATAATTTCTATATATCACAAAATCCATGCGCAATATCAAAAGTCTAACATTATATTCTTGATCAGGGGATCATTTTGAGAGTAAAATGGGTCTAACCCCGATTTAAGAGCAAATGATTAGCAATTTCACTTTTTTCACAATTTTGCTTATCCAGTGTCTATCCACGATGGCACCGTGACGCGCCTCCATCGTGGACGTGTGTAAACTCAACCTTAATGACAGGTCCGCATCACGGACCAAACGCGGACCTGTGTAAATTCTGCCCAGTTATTTTTCTTGCGGTCCAAGGATTTTAAGTTTTGGCCCTAAGTGTCCCCAAACATGAATATACCTATACTTAGTCATTTTTCACCCTCATATCATTCTAAACATTCCGCAATACTAACTCAAACAATAAACCAGTTTTTCACCTCGTAAGTTCAAGTCTCAAAACCCATTTTTGATCTAAAGGATTGCACTCAAGTTTCAAGTGTCCATCTTCAATCTTCATCAAGTTCATCTTCAAAGCTAAGGTATCTACGTTTCTTTCATGGGTTCCTTTCACCCATGATTCCTAAGACTCCTTTTACACTAAATTGCATGATTTAAAGATGATTTACTCATTGGTCTTATTTATTATGAAAATTACTACATATTATGTTGTGCTTATGAAATTGTGACTGTTTTACTATGTTTTGATCTATGAATCTAAGATCGATTTTAAGATTTGATAAAGGATTTAGATGGATATTGCTTCAGGGTATTACCAAGTATCTCTTGAAGGTTTTACATTGAATTTTCTTGCATGATTTCACTCTTGAATTGCATGCTTTTACACCTATCACTACACACACTGTAACTGTTTGATAAAATGTCTAGTTATGGTTTCTTGAGGAATTGAAGGTCCTATATATGTCATGTGAATTGAATAACTATATGATGATGGAATCATGATGACATGATGATGAAATGAAGATGGAATGATGGTGAAAATGGAATGTATGTATATGATGATGAAAGGAGTGTATATATATGATATTATCTCTATAGGTTTGGGGATGACCGAGCCTAACTCGGGGGGTTGTAGGCACGGGTAACCTTGTTGAGGGGTTAGTACCTCGATCGCCTAACTCGGGGAAAGGCTTGGGTAACCATGTTGGGGGTTTGTTCTCATCAACCTTGTTGGGGGTTTGTACCCATCAACCCGTAAGGGGGTTTGTACTCCATCAACTCGTTGGGGAGTTTGTACTCCATCAACCTTGTTAGGGGTTTGTACTCCATCAACCTCATGAAGGGGTTTGTACCTCATGAGCCTATCCAAGGGGGTGGTAGGCCTTGGCTTGCACTATAATGGTCACTCCTTACACTCGTATTATGTTCTATATAAGCATGATTTTACTTCAAGTATCATTCATACATGTCAGATTGTTAGTATGCTAGCTATTGTCTATGATTATGCATTTTGTCTGTGATACCTATCATTTGTTGCATTGCATCCTACATAATTAGTACATCCAAATATACTAACGCATACTCTATGCCTACGTGATGTCACCATATAGGAATCGGTGCTCCGCTTGATCATTCTCCTCCTCCACGTGGCTAGTTTGATTTTTCTATAAGCTTGTTGGTGAGTCCTCCACTTTGGGGATGTTGGTTATGAACTCTTTCTATGTATTAAGACTACTTTTTTTTGGTTATGTATTGACTATGAGGGTGAGCCTTGTTACTTATCTTGGTCCCCGCTCTTATCTATGTAGTAGAGGTGTTTTTGGACATGATATGTACCTAAGTTATGAGTCTTGACTCTCTTGTTTCATCATGTTATGATATCAAGGTACCCTTAGTCCCAATTCCCTTGCTTATGCTTATTTCTCAAAGTTATGACTCTCTTGTTTCATGATATTATGATATGATGTGTAATGATAAGCTATGAGGCTTGTTTGGGTTCCCTTTGGGTTACCCATGCACCGATCACGTCTATGCCCTAGGCTTGGGTCATGACAATGATGGTATCAGAGCACTAGGTTGTTAGATCCTCGGAGTCTAACACACCCCACTTATTAGAGTCCTATTCATAATTGTGTTGTGAACCACAATTATGAGAAGGAGGCTATGAGACATTTTAGGAATTGTTTCCGTTCTTCATTTTCTAAGTCGTGCAATAGAGTTGGCGTAAGATTTCCTCCCCTAACGCTTGTTCCTTGGTATTCTAGATCATGCCTAACACGAGAGGGAGACGAGCCCGCACACCTGAGGAGTAACCGGCCAATGGAGAGCTTAGGGATGCTCTCACCTTTCTTGACAAGTGGTGGCCAATCAAGCCAATCAAGGGGCCCAAGCCCCTCATGCTCCTACGCTGGCCTCTCGCGGTGAGAGACTTCATAAGAATTAATCCCTCGAAATTCCATGGATCAAAGGTGAGTGAGGATCCTCAAGAATTCATTGATGAAGTTTACAAGATTTTGTCTATTAAGGGTGTGAGGTCGGAGGATAAGTCAGAGGTGGCGGCTTACCAACTCAATGGGTAGAACAAATATTGTACAACCAATGGAAGGAGTAAAAGGGAGTCAACAATGTGGTGCTTTGGGAGGAGTTCAAGGTGGCCTTCTTTAATCGGTTCTTCCCCCTTGAACTTAGGGAAGCTAAGTTGGTGGAATTATGAATTTGAGACAAGGGTCCATGAGTGTAAGGGAGTATTCCCTCAAGTTCACTCAACTTTCAAAGTTTGCTCCTCACCTGATTGTCGACCCAAGGTCAATAATGAATAAATTTTGTATGGGTGTCTCTGACTTTAATAGTGAAGAATGTCAGTCCGCCATGTTAATTAGTGACATAGACTTGTCACGTTTGATGACCTATGCCTAACAAATGGAAGAGGAGAATTGAGGAAGAGAAGGGGTCATGAGGCCAAGAGGGCCTGTTTTGAGGGTGAGTTCCAAAAGAGTGGTTGATTCCAATGAGGCCAAGGTTCTTCCCATGCATTTCCAAGGAGGGTTGCAAATGATTTTCTGAGGGCCCAAGGTGGTAGGGGTGTAGCTCCTGTTAATGTGTGTCCGAAGTGTGGTAAGGGTCATGGTAGCCCATGTTTGAGGGATACTGGTGCTTGCTATGGTTGTGGAGAAATAGCACATAAGACAATAAATTGCCCTCAAAATCGCAACAACGGTAAGGAGATTCGTCCTCAAGGTGCTAATGAGGTCCCTTTGGGGAGAGGTGGCCGATAAGATGGTGCCCCAAGACACAACTGGTTTTATGCTTTGCTTGGGAGGCAAGGTGTTGATGAAGTCCCCAATGTTGTTACTAGTATGTTTAAAATCTTTGACTTAGATGTTTATGCATTGATTGATCCGGGTGCCACTCTTTCTTTTGTTACCCGCTTTGTTCCCAAAAAGTTCCATGTTGGCACGAGCTGTTGCATGAGTCATATGAGGTTTCTACTCCTATTAGTGCATCTATTGTTGCTAGAAAAACTTATAGAAGTTGTCCTATCTGTATCTTGCATAAAGTGTTCCCTTGTGATCTTGTTGAGTTGGAAATGATTGATTTTAGCGTTATTCATGGGATGGATTGGTTGCATGCCTACTATGCTTCTATTGATTGTAGAACCCATTGGGTCAAATTCCAATTTCCAAATGAACCTGTCCTTGAGACAGAGAGCCAAGATCTGGTGGTCTAGGGCAGATTCATCTCTTGCATTAAAGCCCGTAAGATGATCTCTAAACGGTGGCTTTATGATCTTATAAGGGTTAGGGATGTGGAGTTTAAAGATCTTCCAGTAAAGTCGGTTCCAATTGTAAATAAATTTCTGGATGTCTTCCCAAATGTCCTTTCCGGTGTTCCTCTCGAAATGAAAATAGATTTTGGTATAGATCTTCTTCCCGATACTCAACCAATTTCTATTTCCCCTTACTGTATGGTCCCGGCGGAGTTGAAGGAGTTGAAGGAGAGATTGAGGGACTTGTTGGAGAAGAGGTTCATTAGGCCTAGCCAATCGCCTTGGGGTGCACCAGTGTTGTTTGTGAAAAAGAAGGATGAGTCCCTTAGGATATGTATTAGCTATTGGCAACTCAATAGGGCCACCATCAAGAATACGTATCCTCTTCCAAGGATTGATGATTTGTTTGACCAATTGCAAGGGGCTAGCCATTTCTCTAAGATTGATCTTCGGTCCGGTATCATCAAGTGAAGGTGACGGAGTGTGATATTCCCAAGATAGCCCTATATGGGCATTATGAATTTGTTATGATGTCTTTTGGGATTACCAATGCACCAGGCATCTTCATGGACCTTATGAATAGGTTCTTCAAACCCAACCTTGATTCGTTTGTTGTGGTTTTTTCATTGATGATATTTTGATCTATTATCGTGGTGATTTGAGGGTTGTGTTGCAAAGATTAAGGGAGGAGAAATTGTATGCTAGATATGAAAAGTGTGAATTTTTGTTGAAGAAGGTTGCTATCTTAGGGCATGTGGTGACGGGGAACGGAATAAAGGTGGATCTAAAAAGAACGATGTGATTAGAAATTGGTCTAGACCATTGACCCCGTTGGACATTAGGAATATCTTGGGATTAGAGGGTTACTATCCGAGGTTTGTTAATGGGTTCTCTTCTATTGCTTCTCCTATGATGAAATTGACCCAAAAGAAGGATACATTTGTGTGGACCGATGAATGTGAGAGGAGTTTCCAAACCTTGAAAGATAAGCTTCTGTCTAACCCTATATTGTCACTACCGGATGGTATTGAGAGGTTTGTGGTGTATTTTGATGCTTCTAGAGTGGGTTTGGGTTGTGTACTAATGCAAAATGTTAAGGTGATAGCCTATGCTTGTCGGCAACTCAAAGTGCATGAAAAGAACTACCTTGATCATGATCTTGAAGTGGCCGCCATTGTATTTGCATTGAAAATTTGGCGACATTATTTGTATGGGGTGCATGTTGATGCTTTCACCGATCATAAGAGCCTCCAATATATCTTCACTCAAAAAGATCTTAACTTTAGGCAAAGAAAGTGGCTAGAACTTATTAAAGACTATGATATGAGTGTGCATTATCATCTGGGTAAGGCAAATATGGTGGCGAATGCCTTGACTAGAGTGTCCATGGGTAGCCTAGCTCATGTTAATAGTGGTGAGAAGGAGATGGCTAAGGAAGTGCATTGGTTGGGTAGATTGGGCGTTAGGTTGGAAGAGGTTGGTAATGATGGTGTTGTTGTTGTTGATGGTTCTAGGTCTTCTTTAGTAGATGAGGTGATGGAAAAACAAGATCCTGATCCCTCCTTGTTAGAGTTGAAGGCCTTGGTGAAAGAGGGCAAGGTGAAGGTTTTCTCCCAAGGGGGAGATGGTGCCCTTAGGTACCAACTAGGTTGTGTGTGACTTGTGTTGATGGTTTGAGGCAGAAAATCCTTGATGAGGCCCATAATTCTTCTTATTCTAGCCACCCGGTTCCACCAAAATGTACAGAGATTTGTGAGAGGTGTATTGGTGGGGAGGCATGAAAAAGGAATTTGCCAAATTCATTTCCAGTTATCATATTTGTCAACAAATCAAAGCCGAACATCAAAGGCCAAGTGGCCTAACCCAAGACATAGAGATTCCGACTTGGAAGTGGGAAGTGATTAATATGGATTATGTGGTCGGGTTGCTTAAGAATAGAAAGGGTTTTGATTCCATTTGGGTTGTAGTTGATAGGATGACAAAATCGGCTCACTTTCTACTGGTTAGGGCCATATATGGGGTTGAAGATTATGCAAGGTTTTATATCCATGACTTGGTGGGATTGCATGGGGTTCCTTTATCCATCATATCAGATCGTGATGCTCAATTTACTTCATTTTTTTGGAGATCTTTCCAATGGGGTCTTGGTACAAGAGTTAAGCTTTCTATGGTCTTCCACCCTCAAACGGATAGCTAAGCCAAGAAGACCATCCAAACTCTTGAGGATATGCTTAGAGCATGTGTATTGAAGCTTAAAGGTAGTTGGGATGAGCATCTTCCATTGATTGAGTTTGCCTACAACAATAGCTATCATTCTAGCATCGGTATGGCTCCATTTGAGGCTCTCTATAGGAGATGTTGTAGGTCACTAGTTGGTTGGTTTGAGGTTGGTAAGGTAGCTCTGTTGGGACCAGATCTTGTTATGGAGGCTCTTGAGAAAGTTTGGATGATTAGGGAAAGGTTGAAGACGGCCCAAAGTCGTCAAAAATCCTATGCCAATGTGAGAACAAGAGGCCTTGAATTCAAAGTTGGTGATTGGGTCTACCTAAAGGTTTCACCCATGAAGGTTGTGGTCCATTTTGGTAAGAAAGGAGAGTTGAGCCCAAGATATTTTGCTCCTTATGAGGTCATGAAGAGGGTTGGCAAGGTAGCTTATGACTTGAGGTTGCCTAGTGAAATGGAATTGGTTCATCCAGCATTCCATGTGTCCATGTTGAGGAAATGTGTGGGTGATCCGAATATCATTGTGACTTTTGATGTTATGGGTATTGTTGAGGATATTTTGACATATGAAGAGGTCCTGGTTCAAATTTTGGATAGGCAAGTGAAGAAGTTGAGAAACAAAGAGGTGGCGTATGTTAGGGTCTTTGGAGGAATCAACAAATTGAGAGTGCTACTTGGGAGGCCGAAGCGGACATGCAAAAGCGATATCCTTGTATTTTCCACTCTAGTAAAGCCTAAGGTATTGATCTAAGTCTATTATATGATCTCAAGTCTTAAGTTCATCCCTCATGCCATTGCATATGTTAATGTTTAAATTGACAACTTCATGATAATTTTACACTTATGATGTGATTTTTGAAGTGATGTTTAAGTGCATTGTTGCATCTCTATGTGGGCTGAAATTGTCATGTTTATGTCTCTCATATATGTCTCTTTGACATTCGGGGACGAATGTTCCCAAGGGGGAGATATTGTAACGACCCCAAAAAAGTGCTCGAAAGTGTGCCTCGGAAGTGTCCGAAATAGTAATTTCCATATATCTCAAAATTTGTGCGCAATATGGAAAATCCAACTTCATATTCTTGATTAGGGGTCATTTTGAGAGGAGAATGGGTTTAACCCCGATTTAAGAGCAAACGATTAGCAATTTCACTTTTCATAATTTTGCTTATCCAGTGTCTATCTGTGATGGCACCGCGATGCGCCTCCATCGCGGACATGTGTAAACAGCTTCCACAACAAGCCCGCGTCACGGACTACACACGGACCCATATAAATTCTACCCAGTTATGTTTCTTGTGGTCCTAGGCTTTTAAGTTTTGGGCGTAAGTGTCCCCAAACGTGAAACATACCTATACTTAGCCATTTTTCACCCTCATATCATTCTAAACATTCCCCAATACTCACTCAAACACTTAGCCAATATTTCACCTCCTAAATTCAAGTCTCGAAGCCTTTATCGGATCTTCAGGATTGCACTCAAGAGTCAAGTCTCCATCATCAAGTTCATCTCCAAAGCTAAGGTATGTGGGTTTCTATCATGGGTCCCTTCTACCCATGATGCCCAAGCCTCCTTTTATACTAAATTGCATGATTTAAAGATGATTTACTCATGGGTCTTATTTATTATGAAAATCACTACACATTATGTTAGGCTTATGTAATTGTGACTGTATTACTATGTTTTGAGCTATGAATCTAAGAACTATTGTAAGATTTGATGAAGGGTTTTGATGCATATTGCTTGAGGTGTTACCAAGTATCTATTGAAGGTTTTACATTGAATTTTCATGCATGACTTCATTCTTGAATTGCATTATTTTACACGAGTACTACAAACCCTCCAGGTGTTTGATAAAATGTCCGGTAGTAGTTTCTTGAGGAATTGAAGGTCCTATGCATGTATTGTGAGTTGAATAACCATATGAGATGGGATAATGATGGAATGATGGTGAAAAAGGAATGTATGCATGTGATGACGAAAGGAGTGTGTACATATGATATTATCTCTATAGTGTTGGGGATGACCAAGCCTAACTCGAGGTATTTTAGGCCCGGGTAACCTTGTTGATGGATAAGTACCTCAATAGCTTAATTCAGGGGGTGGTAGGCCCGGGTAACCTTGTTGATGGTTTGTACTCATCAACCTTGTTGGGGGTTTGTACCAATCAACTCTTTAGGGGATTTGTACTCCATCAACCCGTTGGGGGATTTGTACTTTATCAACCTTGTTGGGAGGTTTGTATTCCATCAACCTCATGAAGGGGTTTGTACCTCATGTGCCTATCCAATGGGGTGGTAGGACTTGGCTTGCACTATAATGGTCACTCCTTACACTCGTATTATGTTCTATATAAGCATGATTTTACATCAAGTATCATTAATACATGTCATATTGTTAGTATGCTATCTATTGTCTATGATTATGCATTTTGTCTATGATACCTATCATTTGTTGCATTGCATCCTACATAATTAGTACATCCAAATGTACTAACGCATACTCTATGCCAACGTGATGTCACTATATAGGAATCGATGCACCGCTTGATCATTCTCCTCCTCCACGTGGCTAGTTTGATTTTTCTATAAGCTTGTTGGTGAGTCCTCCACTTCGGGGACGTTTCTTATGAACTCTTTTTATCTATAAAACTACTTTTTTGGTTATGTATTGACTATGAGGGTGAGGGATGTGTTGTCAAAATACAGCACATTTGATACCTAAAATAATGGATTTTGTGAGTTCTTAATGCGACTTTTTATGATTTTTATGTATTTTTGTGTTGTTCTTGCAGAAATGTTAGGTTGGCATGATTTTGGAGAAAACTTGCAGATTTAGCTGAAGCATAGGACATACAAGTTCACCTATGAGTCGTAGCCTAAGCTACGAGTCGTAGGGTGCTAGCTCTGCAAGAAACAGAGACAAAAAAATAAAAAATCTGCTAAGTCGAGGTTAACCCTATGAGTCGTAGATCTCACTACGACTCATATATGTGTAGTCGTAGCAGGAATCAGAGAGCCAAAACTTTAACCAAAAACTGAAGGCCTAGACTACGAGAGGAGCATACAAGTCATAGCCCAAGCTATGACTCGTACCAGAGGGTTGTACCAATTGAGTCTAAGATGCCAAGAACCTGATACGAGACCCCGATTATGACGCGTAGGTCACCCTACGGGTGGTACCTATGAGGCGCACCAACTGCTAGTTGTCTCTTCTGTGTAATATTTAGGGTTATTTTGTAAATACTATAAATACGTTAAGTTAGGGTTTTATTAGAGGGATTTGAAATTCATGAGAGAACATCATCATAGATATACTCTCAAGGAAACTTTTAGGGTTTTAGCTTACTTTGTCATTTTCTCTTAGAAAACCCAATTTTGGGGATTGCAAATCTTGATTTGTATTTATTATCAATCTATCCAGCTTGTGGTTTGCAACTTGTGGTGTCTTCAATCTTCATTGCTTTGGATAAAATTTTCAATAATGTCTTATACTTATATTTTGTTGGTTTTGCCTTACCATAAATAACTAAGCACCCACAACTTGGGGTTGTAGGAACCTTGGATATTTGACTTGAGATGACCTAGGTTAATGCACTTCTATGATTGGGGTTTTGCATGTATTGTCTATTTCTCTTCATTATGATTGTTGTTTGGTGATGGCCGACACCAAACTCTGCCTACTATCACGATCCCAACCAAGGTAGTGACTAATAGGAAAAGAGAAATAGATGACAGGATTCGACTGATGTGTTCTTGTCTAATCAACCAAACCTTACCAAGGGGAGGTTGACTAGGAAAATAGGTAAAGTTAGTTGGCACGCCATGGTTCCCAACCAAGCGTCATGGTGAACTTCGACCTTCACCTTCACAAGAGGGATGGAAGAACCTAAGTTACTGTCCTACATGCTAATCTATAACTGTAGTTATATTATCTAGGTTTGTCGAGTCAACGACCCATGGGGAACATAATTCCCAAGTTGTCCCTAAAATTGAATGTCTTCCCACATCGTAGTATAGTGTTTATTTACTTTGTTCTTGAATCACAAATCCCCCCATTTAGAGATTTTAGTTATTAGGTACTTGAAAGGATTAATAGTGAGTTCTCTTAGTCAAACCCTGTATTCCCTGTGGATTCGATTCTAACCTTTGGTTAGGTTAATTGCTGACAGCGGGCGCTTTCTTATTGGAGCGTAAACATCATCAGAAATTATTACATCGTTGCCGGGGAATACTACTAGTTTTTGACTTAATTTTACTATTAGCTAGTTCTAGTGTTAATTTCTAAACTCGCTTGTATTTTACTTTTGTTTTTCTTTTTGCTGTTTGATTTTCATTTCAGGGTGTTCTAGGTTGTATGCCCAACACAAGGAGCCAAGGCAATCCCTTAGCTCTGATCAATTTGGAGATCCATCGACTCTTTAGAAGAATGGCTCAAGTGAATGAGGATATCATGGTTGAGGAGGATATGAATATGAATGATGATATAGGAAGTGAGGAGAATCTACCACCATGGGATAACAGGCCACATCTTAGGGATTTCAACAAAAATGCTTATGGATGGAACGAATATCGTTGGACCCTATGGCCATGGATGTTACTAGTGATATAGTGTTGCCTCCACGATCGATAGATGTTAAGTTCTTGGTGTCGAGAGGATTACTTCAAATGCTTCAAAATCGGATCCCCATCGTCATCTCCATAATGTGGTCTTTGTTTGAAAGAGTGTAATGGGGATACAAAATCTTTCTCTTGATGCCATTGGTTTGCGGGTGTTTCCATTGTCACTAACTGGGAATGCAACTGTGTGGTTGTCGGAGCTTCCTTCGGGTACCATAACAAGTTGGGAAGAGCTTCAGAGAATGTTTCTTAAAAGATATTTCCCAAGATCTAGGAAGTTGAAGCTCAAGGATCAAATAAACAACATTGAGTAATTGTAGGGTGACACTATTAGCACAACATAGGAGAGATTTACCAAATGCTAGAGGATGGTCCCCGATCAAAAGATTGTTGATGATGCTTTGGTTGAGATTTTCTATCGAGCACTTGATGAGAATAGTCAAGCTTGAACCGATACAATCATGGAAGGCATGTTTCTTGACCAACCTTTTGCATCGATAGCCGCAAGGATGGAGCAAGTGATTAAAACCAATAGAGCATGGGGTCAATGGGAGCGAGGTGCAATGGAGACTTCTTGTGCAGTTTACACTAACAATGAGCAAGAAAAGGTCAATGAAGAGATCATGGAGCAACTTGCTCGACTTCGCACAAGTATGGACTTGGTCTTGAAGCAAAACCAAGAAAGTGTCAAAGTGGTCACTCACTAACCTCCTAAGGCTCCCATCTATGAAGATCCATTCTTTGATGAAGATGTTTGTTTTGTGAGTAATCAAGCAGTGGGTTTCCGGAATAATCCTCAAGGGTCCACTTCGGACTATTGGAGGCAAGGTTTCGGGAGTCAAGGTCGGAACTACCACTGTGATTATGCTTTTAGAGATAACCGAGGTGGTTACTATGAAAGAGAGAGGATGCCAGATGTTGAATGGGGTAGAAGAGATAGTTATTGGAATGGTCCTTATGTGCCGCCCCACAATTGTGATGTCGTGCCAAGCACTTCTAGGCTTGGAGAGATGTTTGAAAAATTGTTAAAGAGAGCGGATCACCAGGATGAGACCTTCAGGGGAATGAAAGTGGACATCTTAAGTATCGACCAAAAAATAGAGTCTCACTCCGTGGTGATTAAGCAACTAGAACAACAATTTGGGCAATTTTCTTCACAATTGAACCAAGCCAAAAGGGCACCTTACCAAGCAATACAGTTCAAAATCCTAAAAGTCAAGGGCATTGCATGGCAGGTAAAAGGAAGAGGAGGGCAAATTCAAACACTTCCTCTCGATGTTGAAGCAACCATCCATCAACATTCCCCTCCTAGAATCTTTGGAGAAGATGCTCGGGTATGCCAGTATATGCAGGATTTGGTGACAAAAAAATGCACTTTGAGTCAAGAGTTCTCACAGGAACTCCAACAATGTAGTGCGATCATGACCAAATGCCGTGCTCAAAAACAAGAGGACCCTGATGCATTCACCATCCTTGCATCATTGGTGATGTTGAGTTTGCAAGAGCATTGTGTGACTCAGGAGCAAGAATTAATCTAATGCATCTTGTTGTATTCAAAAAGCTTGGTCTTGGCATTCCTACCCAAATGAGAACGCGATTGCTCATGGCGGATCGAACCATCAAAAAGCAGTAGGGAATGCTTCTTGACATGCTTGATAGAGCTGATAAATTCTTGTTCCTGCGGATTTTGTGATCCTTGATTGTGAGATTGATTTCGAGGTGCCCAATATTTTGGGAAGACCATTTCGGGCCACGGGGAGAGCTCTCGTGGATATGGATTCAGGTCAACTTCGGTTTAGGGTCAATGATGTGGAGGTAGTGTTCGACATCTGCTAGTCAATGAAACCCCAAATGAATTGAAGAGTGGGGTTTGGTCCCTTGATAATTGCTCATAATGCAGGATGACTAAGTTCAGCCAAGCATTTTTTATAATTGTTTCTCTGTTTTAAGCATATTTGGTTGTTA
Organism: Solanum medicagineum; assembly: GCA_026153255.1. Lineage (NCBI taxonomy): Eukaryota > Viridiplantae > Streptophyta > Magnoliopsida > Solanales > Solanaceae > Solanum > Solanum medicagineum. Next base: position 185 of record JAPFFP010045204.1, on the reverse strand, counting down.
AGATTTAGGTAGTATGGTATTTATTTATTTTAAGTTGGAAGACATTAATGCAGTTGTAATATTTTTGAAAATTGTTGTGTTTTTGAGACTTGGTTTGTAGGTGGAAATTTTTTCCATCAATCTCGGATGGAGCCAAAGATTGACTATTTTTTGGCTTTAGAGTATGATGGAATAAAGCAAAATGG
>JAPFFP010045203.1:0-11814 GCA_026153255.1 Solanum medicagineum | reverse complement strand
GCAGGTGAGGTTAGTCAGTAAAACAGAGGAAACTCTGCCAAAATTTCGGTAGAATTCCAGACTAGGTTATTAAAGGACTTGGGTTTAGTATGTGTTCACGTGTCCCTATCGGGCACTGGTCACGCCCCCAGGGTGGGGTGTGACATAATGATTGAAGGCCTGTACCCACATTATAAGAGTCACTATGAAAATAAGTTGTTCTACTATTAAGTTTATGAAAATTGATTGGTGTAGTTGTGTAAGTGTCTTTCCACATGTTAAGCCTTATGATTTATGACGAGAATTTTGTAAGATTGTGGGATGATTTATGACAAGTATTCTATGAGATATTTGGATTTTACAAGTTACATGACTCTTCATACGACCCAACAAGATGGGTTGTGAAAGATTGTATGAGCGATAGTTGGGATATGTAGAACGCCCTAACATTTATCTGAATTTTGGATGAAACAAGATAGCTCTACGAGAGAATTTTATGAGTCATACAAAGAAATGTGACCCATACTTCTGATCAAATTTTAGGGGGTTGTCGTACTTCATCTACAAGAATAGTTGACAGACAATAAAATACAAGATGGACCATAGATGTGGTCCAGATTTTGAGATACTGAGGCTTGGCTTTTTGGTAACTTTCTATAGATGGGTTGTACGGGCCGTAATTGAATGTACGATCCATAGAGTAAGGTCATGGTCCTTGTACGATAGATTTTAATAAAAGGTATTTTGGATATTTTGTACTTTCCTAACTCCTAAACTCATCGTTTTGATCCTATGAATCTACCCATAACCATTTTTATTCATGAAAACCCACCCATAATTCTAATTTACTCTCATAAACTCCCAAGTCCTCTCAAGATTCTTAATCTATAAGGCTCCATTAAAGGTCAAACTGGGATTCCTCAATCTCCTCCATTAATTCTTAAATTTTCTCAAGAATTTAGGTCTAGGTATGCGGGTATTCATTCATGGACTCCTTTCATCTATGAAGCCCAACACAATTATCCCCTTTTCTATGAATTTCAAGCATTAAAATTTAGAATTTTCATTAGTTGTTATTGTGTCTTATGACTTATTTTCTATTTCATGATTTTCAAGTGAAGTAAGCATGAATTGGTACCTAATTAATGATTTCATGGTGTTTCATAATCATTTTTCTCAAGTTCCATCAAGGGTTCATGAAATTCAATATGAGTTCTTTCAATTTCTATTAATCGTATTCTACATGGTTAAACACGGTTTCATTCAACATACATTATTTTAAGTTGATTACATGTAAACTCATCCTTTTACTCTTTTTTTATTGCATGCTATTGTCATGAATGTCAATATTTTCAAGCACGTTTCATGACAAGTATGAATTAAACTTTATGATGCTATGTAAGACAAGTATGAATGATTGTGAGTTTGCTCACCTATGCATGTATTCAGATGATGGAAGAGCTATATCTACATTACAAAAATTACTATGAAAAATTAGCTATTATATGATCAAGTTTATGAAAATTGATTGATAGTTGTCTCATTGTCTTTCCCATGTTAAGCCTTATGAATTATGACAATTATGATTTTTATGATAAGTATTTTGTGGGATTTTTGACTTAGCAGTGCGTGAACTTTGAGATGGGCACTCGACCTACGGAATTTTTAGTAGCAATCTCTAGTTCCATAACTAAGTGTCAAGGTAGTATTATGTCTATTTATACTTTTTAATTGATCTACATATAGCCTAATTTCATGAAACCCACTTAGCAGGGGTAGAGTTTACCTTGGCAAGTAGACTCCCTTTTTGGTGTATGAAAAATATTGAGATTCCATGTAATAGCTCGAATGATCTTATTGACGTCTACGATTACTATCCCACACATGTTATGAATTTCTTATTGTAATATCCCGAGCATTTTGAAGGATGGAATCCGACATACAAGGTAAAATATTGATGAATGGCCTCAGAGGATTTTTCGGGTGTGTATTTCTTGAAACAAAATTTCAAAAAGAAATTGCTTATCCAGAAGAGCCGCGCGATAGGAGTGCGTGACAGACATGCTTCAAGATGGTTCAAAATATTCCTTGGTCAAAATCTACCCAAAATCTGAACTTCACCAAAAAAAATGAACCAAGATGAAGCATCTTCGCATCGCGGACTTGGTTCACCACTGGTTTCAATTTTAATTTTTAAGTTGGGGCAGTTTGGACTTTTTGCTATGCATCATTTAATGAATCTAGATAACTTTTTGGACTAAATCTTATCCTATTAACTGCCCATTATATCTAATTTCACCCCATTATATGACAATGCACTAAACATAAAATTTCTCTCTCTATAAAGGCTCTCTAAAACTCCATTGAAGGCCTTCAAATAATTCTCCTAAATTTTTCATCGAATTTAAGAAATTCTTCAAGTTTCTTCTAATTTCTTGTCCAGTGTAAGATCCCGTAAACTGAAAGTTCGTGAAATGAGGTTTAAAGAAAGCTCTCAAGCGAAATATGAAAATTGACACTAGGTGCTTGAAAGGGGGCCCATACGAGCCATGTGGTGGGACCACTAGCCATATAGGCAATCTTGGCCCAACTGATGACCCCCTCCTTTCCTAAGCTAAGTCAAGGGGCCACGAGGGGCCACATGACCTGTCTAGGGTCAAATGGGTTGTTGTCCCTCTCATGGCCCTTGCCCTTAGCCATATTTTTGGGGACCATGGAAGGATCTCTCCAAACGGACCGCTACATGGCAAGTATGGCCTCCAACTGTCTGTACAAGGTGCAATACAGGGACCGATCATTTTTGAGAAATGCCCATTTTGGTCACTTCCTAAACTATTCATTTAAACTTTTGACGGTTCCCTTGACCTATTACCCATCTTATCCATTCTAAACCTTGAGGAGTCATTCATTCTTACTTCTTTCACAAATCAAAATCTTCTCTCTTTAAAATACTCCTCAAAAGGTACTTTTCTCGTTCATGTCTAGGATTTATTGAAGACCTAGCAAGCTTAAGGCAAAATCTCCAAATTTTTTTGATTTTCTTCACCTAAGGTATGTGGGTTTCCATCATCGATATGTTTAACCTGTGGAACCTAAGAATTTTATACTTAAAGCTCCTAATTTCAACCATGCAAATTTCATGAGTTTTTATGATATAATTTCAAATGCATAGATTATGGCTTCTTTGATGATAATTTACTTATTTTGATGTAAATTATTATTCAATTGCATGGAATTGATGATTTACAAGGTATTCCTTTATTAAGATACTAGCAAATTTATTCGTACTTTGCGTGATCATAATAAAATATTAGAAATATGTAAAATATAAAACCTATATGATAATAAAAATAAAAAGTTTGTTAAAACGAAAGGTTTGGAAGCTTAACCTTTAATACTTAAATATTATTTGACACTATATAATATACTTTTCTTGGCTTTTCTTATATTTTTATTATTTCATAATTGAGCTATATAAATTCATACGAACATTCACCCATGACTCATCTAGTTGTGTTTATGGAAAAAAATTATTCTAATTACAAAAGAAACAACTTCATAGCTAAAGAAAGAAGAAAAATGTTGTAGGGAACTAGTAGAAGCAACAAATCAAACAATTTTTTTTATTATTATAGAAGGAATAAACCCATCAGTTATAAATAAAGTTGTCATACTAATTCAATGGTTATATTTGCAAATAAAAAAAAAACACTTAGCGGAATGACAAATTAATCTAAAGATATACTGGTAACAAGTGTATATTTACTTGTTAGTCTGTGCAAAAATATGAAAATAGACACTCTCATCATGTTTTAGTCCTAAAATATTTGTGGGGCTGATATAAAAGGAATATGTCTAAATAGCCTTGCTTTTTCTGGAGAATGAGAAATATTAATAAATATTTTTATCAAATTCACTTGCAAGTGGCTTTATTATTAGTTAATACATCAAATCTTAAAGGATAAGTGCATAAGATTCTCGTATGATACTGGAACACAATGTGCTATGTTGGGATGCCACCCTTTTTATTCGTTTGAAATCTTTCATAAATATTAAGAAAATTTTAGTAGACATATGAATGTTTAAATTTTAATGAATATTGCGACACAACATAAGAAATTTCCTGTTAAAGTTTCAAACAAATTGAGAGTTAAAAAAATTGTTGCAACCTCACAAACTATGAAAAACCACAGAGCAATGTGATAAACTTGCATTCAGTTTGCCACCACTGACAATTAACTCCAATTCGAGAACTACAGCAAGACCATAAAGACATTCATTTACTCTAGTCTAGACTTTGATGGAAGTATCTATTTTCGTCTTACAAAATTCTCATAGGCATAATCAAGCTATGATTATAAGCGCTATTTACCATCTCTGTAACCTAATCTTTATTTTAATACAATTAAAGGAGGTCCATACAAGAAAACCAAGAATAAAGCTCTTCTTCCTTCTAGATAATAATAGTAAATTATTATTTATAAGTATTTATATTATTGTGATTTCTTATTGAACATGTTGAAAGATATTATGTTTTAAAATATTCAACTATCATAGTACTTCTCAATGAAATATATCCTGTCTCTCCTAATTAAATATGTATAAATAAAGATAATGTAACATGTTTTAAATTATTAATATTGGTTTTTATTAGCTTATCACTTAGCATAATATAATTACAAAGTTCTATTCTTATTAATATAAAACAAATCTATTTTATTGTTTGCATCTCTTTAGTTAAAAAAGAAAATTGGCAATAAATTGTGAATATTACCGTACGAGCCAAATCAACTTAACATATTACAAACTACGAGCATCTAGTGACTTGAATCCCCTTCTAGGAAGATTATTCAGCTTCATCTAGATCTCTACTTCAGTTGCAAGAAAACAGACAAGCATAAGCTAAACCAGACCCAAAAACAAAACCTATATTAACTACAGATGTTTCGAATCAAAACTTGGCATCTTCTTGCTTTTCTGGATCCTTCATGCATATTCACTCTCACTTGTATTCCCTTCCGCATTTGTATTGTTATGAATCTTATATCAATAGTTAGTCCCCTTTGTACTTTCTAGTTCCTTGCTTGCTATGTATAGTAAATCAAAGCACCACATACCGCTAGCTCCTGGTGAAACTGCCTCCATTGCCTATTCTTAATCCAGCTCATACATTCCTTTGCATTTTTTAATGAGATTGAGATGCCTGCCCATTTACATATCGCTACACGAACCTCAACAATCCACTTTCAGTTTTCAAGAATATGTTATTGAGTCTCTTATGTATCCATATCACAGAGTTTGCATTTGATATCTCCATTCACAGGAACATGTAATCTCAACATCCTTGTATGTGTGAGCAATCTATTTTGGAATGCTATCCCCATAATCATCCTTTGTCTAGGTAGCATAATGGAACTCCATATTAAATATGCTTCCCTCAGTCTATTACCTGGCCCCATCATATCATTGAATAGTTTGGAGAAAATGGTGAATTTATAGACAACAATATGTGTATCCTCTACTTATTTCATTATATTTTAAAAATATTATTTTAACGTCAAAAGATTCCGACCACAAGCTTTCCTGAACTCAAAACTCGAAGATGAAAACAAATAAACCAACAAAAAGTGATGAAACAACTCCCAAAATAGAACCCTGAAAATATTTCCTCTATGTTTCCTACTGCAACTGTATTATGAAGCTCTTATCTACTTTTCTCTCTTTTCGAATATCTTTCTAATGCCAACCTTCCCATGGAAACAACGGAGAAGGCTAAGGAAAATATTTCAAAAGTTTTCAACCTCTGTTTTTTTTTCTCCTTGAAAGGGGAAATCGTGTGCCTTTTATAGGCCATGAAATTGGACTACAAAATCGAATTTGAAAACCCAAAAATCCTTTTGAAAACGGGGAAGATTTTATAGATCAAAAATCACATCATCTTTTTCGAATTCTTAGCCGTTGAACTCGGTTCTTTGACTACGAATTTGAACTTTGTCAGACCTGTAGATGGTAGGATTTCTTCTTTTGAATCAGAAAAGGTGATATAAAGTTGATTAAGAAGCGGGCATCAATGGAAAACAAAGGAGAGAAGGCCGAGGACCAATGAAACTCGCTATTCTCCAGCGATTCGTTGGTAGCAGCATGTAGAAGAGGGAGCTCCATGTGAATGGAGTAGGTCTCTGGGGACGTAGAAAAAAGAGTGTTGGTATTGGGGAAAGCTATCCATGTGTTCTGGAAAGTCGAACAGCCTAGGCGTAGGGCTGCCATTTTTGGAGGTGGGAAAAGGAGAGGAAGAAGGTAAAGGGTTAGGTTTTGGTTTATTGGGGGAAATTGGAGGAGATGGATCGTTAAGAAGGGGAAAAGAAAAGTTTGAAAATTGTTTTCTTGTGAAAAGGAGCGTTTCCATGGGGAAAGGAGAAAGTTGAACGAAGGATGCATTGGAGTGCTAGGAGAAGCTGATCTAATTCTGAGCCGTCTGATCGTTTGATCGGACGGTTCAAAATAAATCCAGAGTACATAAATAAATAAACATATATATATATATATATATAAAATAAATAATTAAAAAAAATTGAATTGATTAGAATCATTAGATTGAATTGGAGGGTCATGATTTAATATGAAGAAGCACAATCCTTGTGCTTCCTAGGTGGCGCACGCGGATTGGCTGATTTTAAGGGGATTGGATTGCTAATAGTTTTGCCCAAATAGCCTATTTAAAATATGACCAAATTATTTATTAAATAGTCATAGTTAAACAAATTAAAATAGTTATTTTGCAAGATTAATTATTTTGACAAAATTAATCATTCTAAAATAAAAGTAGCATGGATTAATAATAAAATTAATTGATTAAGCTTCCCATTTCGACTAATGTATGAAAAGTACCTATTTGGCGACAAAAATTATTATTTAATCAGAAATTAATTTAACACTTAAAACATATTTGTTTTTTTCATAAATGTTTTTTAAAAAAAATGCTAAAAATCAAGTAGTAAATATTTATTTTATTTTTCTTGTAAAAAAAATATTTATCTTTGTAAGAAATAATATCCATAAAGTGATTTGTTGAATAAAAAAATAAAAAAATTATTAAAATAATTGTAATAACGAAAATAGTAATAATAACAATAGTAGTTTCATAAAAATCTTATTTTATTTTATTTTTTAAAAGAAAAAATTCTTTTTTTCATGGATGCTTAGCTAATTAAATACGGAGAGCCAATGTGTGTCAACAAATAGGAAAAGAGATTGATTAACAGGATCTGATGATGTGTTCTCGTCTAATCAACCGAAGTACACCAAGGGGAGGTTGACTAGGACTATTGGTAATGGTTAGTATTGCACACTATGAAGATGGGTCAAGTCACATAGTAAGATTCGCCTCTCACCTTCGACCAAAGGCCTTGGTGAACTTAAATTACCGTCCCATATGCTATACCTAGTCTAGAGTTGGGTTATCTAGGGATATTGAATTGGTGAATCATAGGGAACACAATTCTCAAGTTGCTCTCTATTATTGATTGTCTCTAGTTTTAGTTAGTTTAGCTTAATTTCTTATCAATCATTGCAACTCCTTCCCCCTTTGGGGAATTGAGTTAGTTAATACTTGAATTGTTCATTAGTAAATCAATTTGGAAGTATCCATATTCACTGTGCGATTCGACCCTAACCTTGATTAGATTTATATTTGACAATGACCGCTTTATCCTCCAAAAGAGAGGTGTAACTTAGGGGTGATCACTTTTCGGTCTTAAGACCGTATTCGAGGGCCTCACCACTTTGACTATCTCACCAAACTTTGCTCCCTATGATGAGCAACAACCTATCAAAGTACTCCAATTCTTGAATGCGCATGAAAACTTCGATAATCTCTTTCTCTCATGGGAGGCCTAAACTTTATGGCCTCTTTCCTCCAATGGTAAGCATATTCTCGATAGCTTTCAGTAGATTTCTATTTAATTCTCTCCAAAGAGTATTGATCAGGAATGATTTCTATCTTGTAGGAAATCTTTCGATGAAGTCATTGACCAATGCATTTCAACTTTACCATACTTTCATTTCTTAAGAAGTAAACCAATTAAAAGTTTCTCCACTTAGACTTCGATTGAAGAATCACATCAATAGAACCACATTTTTCTCAATCCCTATAAGTTGGTCACAGTAAGATCTCAAATGAACTAAGGGATTGCTACCCCCACTAAAGGTGTTGAATTTCGGTACTTTGAACCCTTCTCGGAGATCCAAATCTGAATGAATGAACAAATCTTTATAATTCAACCTTACAGGGTTTGGTATGTAGTAAAACTCCTTTATTGCTTCTGAAATCTTATTTCTCATGCCTTGCTTAATTATCTCCTCTTTAGCCATCCACTCTTTCTCTTTCTCCTCATAGGAGTTGCGTTCGGAATATGTGATGAGAGGAAGGTATGATTCTGATATTGTTAGGATATGAAAAATGGCTTTTAAAGGTATGAGTTGAGTAATGGTGGATTTTGAGCACTTGCATTAGGGTTTGGATGCATCAATGAATATATTTGAGGATTGTAGAATTTAGGGTTTGTAGAGGAGGTGGTGTTTGGTGTGATGTGCTGGCATGGTGTAGGCTAGGAGTGGTTAAGCTAATGGCAAGAGTCTTTTGGACTGAAATAATGATCGCATCTTTTGGAGCATGCTTGGTAGTTGGGTTCAAAGGAGAAAAGTGAAGTGGAGGCCTTCCATCATCTAGAATAAGAGTATTAATAGTGATAACTAGATTCATCAAATCCTGAGTCTTTCATATTTCAGCCCTCATTTCAGCAATTTGTTATATCACATGTGCAATCAACTTATTTTTGTCACGATCCAAGCCTAGGGCCTAGACGTGACACGGCGAATGGGTAACCCGAACGAACCCCAAACAGGCCTCTTAACTTGCCATTATACATCATTGGTCGGTGAAGCATACAAAGATGTAAAGAGTAATTGTAACGACCTGGTCCAACGCTGTGAAGTATTGTCCATTCTTGGGCCTAGCCCATCACGGATTTGTCCCTTTGGGCTCACCCCAAAAGGCGCCTCACGGTATATATACCATTCCTTTACTTATATACCCAGTATCTCTCTTGTGTTTTGCCGATAGGTTTGCCCCACTGCATGGGATTTGCCTAGACTCAGCACTGAGGTTCGCCCCGCCTCACCAGGATTTGCCTAAACTCAGTTGAACTCTAGCCCCACATCGACAAGGCTAACACAGGAGCAGCTCTGATACCAAACTTGGAAGTAGGATGAGGGAAGTTGGGAATGATAGTATAGTGTCCTTGGTAATTCCGAATCTTCTTGGGTTAAGAGGTCTAGATTAGGCAAGACCTTGATTCCTCCTTGTTAGAGTTGGAAGTTTTGGGTGAGAAAATGATAGAGTGGAGGTTTTCTCCTAAGGGGAAGATGGGGCCCTTAGATATCAAGGTAGGTTGTGTGTGCCATGTGTTGATAGTTTGAGGGAGAGAATTCTCGATGAAGACCATAATTCCTCTTATTTTATTCTCCCTGGTTCCACCAAAATGTATAGAGACTTAAGGGATATATATTGGTGGGGAGGCATGAAGGGCGACATTGCCAAATTCGTTTCCGATTGCCATAGTTGTCAACAAGTCAAAGCCGAACATCAAAAGTCAGGTGGCCTAACCCAAGACATAGAGATTCCTACTTGGAAGTGGGAGGTGATTAATATGGATTTTGTGGTTGGATTGCCCAAGACTAGAAAAGGTTTTGATTCCATATGGGTGGTGGTTGATAGGATGACGAAATTGGCTCATTTTCTATCGGTTAAGACCACATACGGTGCCGAAGAGTATGCAAGGTTGTACATCCATGAGTTAGCGAGGTAACATGGGGTTCCTTTAGCCATCATATCGGATCGGGGTGCACAATTCACTTCACACTTTTGGAGGTCTTTTCAAATGGGTTTTGGTACAAAAGTTCACCTTATTATGGCCTTTCATCCCCAAATAGATGGCCAAGCCGAAAGAAACATTCAAACCCTTGAAGATATGCTTAGGGCATGTGTATTATAGTTGAGGGGTAGTTGGGATAACCATCCTCCTTTGATTAAATCCGCATAAAACAATAGCTATCACTCTAGAATTGGTATGGCTCCTTTTGAGGCTATTTATGGGAGATGATGTAGATCACCGGTCGATTGGTTTGAGGTTGGAGAGGTGGCATTATTGAGACCGGATCTAGTTATGGATGATCTTGAGAAGTTTAGGATGATTAGGGAAAGGTCAAGAACGGCCCAAAGTCATCAAAAATCTTATGCTGATGTGAGACGAAGAGACCTTGAATTCAAAGTGGGTGATTGGGTTTATTTGAAGGTTTCTCCAATAAAAGGTGTGGTCCGTTTCAGTAAAAAGGGGAAATTGAGTCCAAGGTACGCCAGTCCTTATGAGGTCTTGAAGAGGGTTGGCAAGGTAGCTTATGAGTTGAAGTTGCCTAGTGAAATGAACTTGGTTCATCCGGTGTTCCATATCTCTATGTTGAGGAAATGTATGGGTGACCCTAATACCATTGTACCTCTTGATGTGGTGGATGTTGTTGAGGATAACTTGGCTTATGAGGAGGTCCCTGTTCAGATTTCGGATAGGCAAGTGAAGAGATTGAGGAACAAGGAGGTGACATCCGTTAAGGTCCTTTGGAGGAACCAACTGTCACGACCCGAAAATGGGCGTGATGGCACTCGTCTTTTCCCACCAAGACAAGTCAACCTACAACCCAACTATAACATTACAATGCGGAATTTTAATCAAAATGAAATTTCAATTTAATGAAAATCCCCCAAAATCTGGTCGTCACGTGCACAAGCTCCTAATGCATTACAATAGATTCGAAAGGAAACGCAAGTATCAATGATATTGTCTCTAGAATAGAACAAAAATCATAAAAACAGAGGTAAGAAGTCAGCTGGGATGACAAACAGCTATCTCTCACAATCTCCATTGAAAAGCCTCGGATAAGGGAAGCAGAGTGTATCATAATGATCCGGCTTGTAACCTACAAAAATGTTGTAGCAAGGGAGGGTGAGTACCAAACACACGGTACTCCGCAAGTGAACTTATAAACACAGAGTTAAGTAATATAGAACCCGGTACCCCCAACACTCCGACCAAACCCCCCACAACTACAACCTAATTCGTAACCTTCACAATTACACCCTTCAAAAATTCTATGATCAAAGCCTATAACAGTATAATTCTCATCTATCACACCTCAAGTCATAAGGGAAAATTCTACAGTTTATCAAGTTCTCACAAATTCATCCAATGTCATCAAATCAATACCCAAAAGTAATCATGCAAAGACATAAACAAGTCAATGATATAATGAATAACCAACCTAAATAGCACTCCATATAATCATAACAAGCTAGAGCATTATGAGATGAGAATGAATGTTGTGAGATGTAATGCAATGCAATGTCACGTAGAATGATGCATGTCTGTCCTAGTGATACACATCCGCTGATCATAAACATGCCTCAGTCAGAACCCATGGGGGCCACACATGGACCATGTATCCGTCGCGGTGCGCGACACGTCCCTCGAATCATAGTATCCGTCGCGGCGTGCGACACGTCCCTCGAATCATAGTATCTCCTCTTTAATTCTTTTCTTCTTTTCTTTTCTTTTTTTTTCACTAGCTGAAACCATTTTCCTTCGGCTTTGCATTTCTTTTCTTGTATCATCCAGTAACCACATAGTAAATACACAATAATCATGTTCATGAAATAAAGTATGCAAGATGCCATGCGAATTCATATATCTCAATACCATCACAACCTTAACAACATTCACATCTAAA
>JAPFFP010045202.1:0-11814 GCA_026153255.1 Solanum medicagineum | reverse complement strand
AACAGAACAAGTAAAACGGTAAAATGTAATAAATTGTTAAGCCAAAGATATCAAATTGTAACAAGTAGAACAAGTAACAGACCTTTGACTCCATCGGATATTAGGAGTTTCTTATGTTTAGCGGGGTATTATCGGAGGTTTGTGAATGGATTTTCTTCTATTGCCTATCCTATGACAACGTTGACCCAAAAGAAGGCAAAACTTGTGTGGACTGATGAATGTTAAAAGAGTTTACAAACATTGAAAGATAAGCTTGTCTCCGCTCCTATCTTGGCTCTACTGGAAGGGTTGGAAGGGTTTGTGGTATATTGTGATGCCTCAAGAATTAGTTTGGGGTGTGTTTTGATGCAAAATGGCAAGGTAATAGCATATGTCTCTAGGCAACTTAAGGTGTATGAGAAGAATTATCCTACATATGATCTTGAATTGCTGGTCATGGTGTTTGCTTTGAAAATGTGGCATCATTACTTCTATGGGGTTCATGTTGATGTGTTTATTGACCACAAGAGTCTCCAATATGTATTCACACAAAAAGATCTTAACTTGAGACAAAGAAGATGGTTAGAGCTCCTTGAAGACTATAATATGAGTGAGCATTATCATCTTGGCAATGCCCATGTTGTGGCTGATGCCCTAAGTAAAGTGTCCATGGGTAGTCTAGCTCATATTGATTATGGTGGCAAAGAGGTGGCTAGAGAAGTTCACTGGTTGGCTAGATCGGGGGATAGGTTGGACAAAGCTGAAAATAGTGGTGTAGTGGTTGTTGATGGTTCTAAATCTTCTTTAATTGAGGAGGTAAAGTCAAAACAAGATCTTGACCCTGCTTTGATAGACTTGGGTAAAGTTAAAACAAGATTTTGACCCAGTTTAATAGAGTTGAAGGCCTTGGTGAAGGATGGTAAAGTGGATGTTTTCTCCTAAGGGGGAGATGGCACCTTTAGGTACCAATGTAGGTTGTGTGTGCCTAATGTTGATGACTTGAGAGAGAGATGTATTGATGGAATGGTTTTAATTGGACTAGACTTAGCAATGGATGCCACGGAGGAAGTGAGGCTTATAAAGGAAGAGGTTAAGGAAGGCTCAAGTAGATAAAAGTCATATTCCAATGTGAGAAGGAGAGATCTTGAGGTTAAAGTTGGTAATTAGATTTACTTGAAGGTCTCACCCATGAAGGGTGTGATCCGATTTGGCAAAAAGAGTATATTGAGCCCAAGGTTTGTTGGTCTTTATCGAATTTTGAGGAGAATTGGTAAGGTTGCATTTAAATTGAAGTTCCCTATGGAGATGGATATGGTTCATCTGGTCCTCCATGTGTCTATGTTGAGGAAGTGTGTGGGTAACCTGAGTGCTATAGTGCCCTTAGAGGTTTTGGCTGTTGTGGAAGATAATTTGACCTATGAGGAGGTCCCGGTGGAGATTTTTAATAGACAAATAAAAAGGTTGAGAAACAAAGATTTAGCTTCCATCAAGGTCTTTTGGAGGAACCAACAAGTTGAAAGTGTCATATGGGAAGCCGAGGTGGACATGAAAAAAGTGATACCCATATCTCTTCCACTCTACTCAAGACAAAGGTAATAATTTATGTCCCCTATATGATTTCAAGTCTTAAGATTCAGCTCTCATGTTATTTTACATGCATTCATGTTCATGGTAACAAGTTTATGGTAATTTTTGACATTCATGCTGAGATTTTTAAAATGATGTTTAAATGCATTTGTTGAATTTATGTCGGGATAAAGTATTCATAATTACTTCTTTTATGCATGTTTGTTTGACATTCAGGGACGAATGTTCCCAAGGGGGAGATATTGAAATGCCCCACATGTGCTTCGGAATGCCCCATAATCGTAATTTCCATATATCTGAATATTCATGTGGGATTTCGAAGATTCAACTTCATATTCTTGATCAGGGAGAAAAATTAAGTGTGAAATGGGTATAACCCAAATTTTAGAAGACCCGTAGCGAAAAATAATTCTTGCTAATTTCTGAAATTCTAGTGTCTGTCTGTGCCCAGGCCACGACGCACCTGGGACGCAGACTAGTAGAAATGTTGCCTCTGTGTTGGGTCCACATCGCGCCTGGGGCGCGGACCATTATATTATTTTCCTCAGTTTTCTTATTTCGTTCAAGGGCATTGGGGTAATAGCCCCATGTCCACTTAAATGTGAAATCACCCAAATTTAGCCATTTTTCAACTGTATAACTCACAAGACCCTCTCTAAAACCTCTCTAAGACTCTATCAATTCTCTCATTCAAATCTAAGGATCTCAAGCTCAATTTTTGGACTAAAGGATTCATTTCAAGCTCTAGAACCACTTCAAGTTCATTTCAAGAAATTCAAGGTTTAAGGTATATGAGTCTTCATCCATGGGTGCTTTCAGCCATCGAGCCCAACCTTCCCTTTTCATAAAAATTGCATGTTTTCAAGTTACATTATCTATGAGTATATCTTATTATGTATTATGAACATAAATCATGTTAGAGTTTTACCAAGTATTGATTGATTATGCATAATTGTCTATTTCAAGTTTACTCCATGAATTGATTATGTCTATTGAGACTATGCATGTTTTGAGCTATGAAACTATGAATTATCATGAGCTTTTGTAATGAATTTCATGAACCCTACATGAGGGTTTTACTACATGTTGGCGGATTGATTTGCGTTGAGTTTACTCATCTTATTCCACCCTTGAAATGCATAATTTTGAACAAGTATCATGAACCTACCAAGTGTTTGATAAAATGACATGACAAGAATTCTCAAGTTATTGATGATCTATTAAATGATTTATAAGTTAAGTGACTTTATGATGATTAAGGGATTTCAAGCATGTATTGAATTCATCAAAAGTATATACTCCCTCCATTTCATATTAAGTTAATTGTTAGGGAATTTTTGATGTTTCAAAATAACTGTATTGTTCACTTTTCAAACGATGTGTATTTTACCCTTTATTAATTATGTTTCTAAAGTTGAGTTTTGTATGAGAAATAAATGCTGCATTAAATGAGTGTGTGGAGTTTGAAAAGGGTAAAAATGAAAAAACATAATTAAATTTTGTCTTTATTTCTTTTTCTTAATATGTGAGAAATGACCCAACAATTCATTTAATATGAAACGGAGGGAGTATGATTTTACAAGTATCAAGTTAAGCCCTATTTCAAGATTTTTACCTCTTGTGAGCCATTCATGTTAAAGCAAGGGTTCTTGTATGCATGTTCAAGTTAGGCTCACTACTAGAGGTCAAGCATGTTTACGATCTATTTAAGTCATGTTCTTACAAGCTATTCATGTTATGATTAAAGTATGATTATTTCAAGTATTCCTTGGGATTTGACTTAGTATCGATTGAGGCTTAAGATGGGTGCTCTACTCAAGTAGTCCTTATATAAAGTCTTTAGTCTCTAAATAATATGCCACCATAGGATTATGATCATTACCCTTGCTATATTAGTGGATCCATCTAGTTCATATTATCATGTTTGGTTTTCCTCGGCAAATAGACCATACTTCGCCGGATCGAGGGGGTGTCATGCTCGGTCACCTGGACCGAGAGGGTGTAAGGCCTCGGAGTCCAAGTTGTAGTTGCTTGGTCTATATCGATTGAGGTCACTTCCCACATATGTATGCTATATATATTGTGCAAGATGAATGATTTACAAGCATGTTTTATCATGAGCATTCATCATGCATGGCATATTGAGATTATATGTCCATTGCTTATGATTATGCATTTTGACTATATTGGCTTATGTCTTGTTGCATTGCATCTCGTATACTTAGTACATTCAAATGTACTAACATATACTTTATATCTACATGGTATTACCAAGTAGGGATCAGAGCTTCTTTTGATCATCCTCCACGTGGCTAGTTCGGTACTTCAGAGATAAGCATTGGTGAGTCCTCAAGTCCGAGGACACTATCTATATTACTCTTGCTATTTTGAGACTTCATTATGTTGAACACTTGTTATTATGAGTGTGAGCCGGAAAGTGTCTTGGCCCTCACTTTATTCCAAGTTAGAGGTGTCGTTGGTTGCTATGATGTATTTATGCTATGAGCTTGACTCTTTTATACTTTTGTGATTATCAAAGACTTCCCTTAGTCCCACATGTTATTATCAGGGTAAGTCCTCAAGTCCGAGGACACTATCTATATTACTCTTGTTATTTTGACACTTCATTTTGTTGAACACTTATTATTATGAGGGTGACCCCTGAAAGTATCTTGGCCCCCAGTCCATTCCAAGTTAGAGGTGTCATTGGATGCTATGATGTATTTATGCTATGAGCTTGACTCTTTTATACTTTTGTGATTA
This sequence comes from Solanum medicagineum, assembly GCA_026153255.1. NCBI lineage: Eukaryota > Viridiplantae > Streptophyta > Magnoliopsida > Solanales > Solanaceae > Solanum > Solanum medicagineum. The sequence continues at coordinate 7,485 of JAPFFP010045202.1, read as the reverse complement.
TCAAAGACTTCCCTTAGTCTCGCTTCCCTTTATATTGTATCTTGTGATGCTTATTTTGCTTTCGCTATCAAGGATGTATGATTGATATGCTAAGAGACTTGTTTGGGGTCCCTTCAAGTTCCCCATTCGCTGAGTCACATCTAGGTCCTAGGCTTGGGTAATGACAACCGATCCGTCAACTTTCGTGAAGTACCAAGCAAAAATTTAAAACTGCAATTATGTCACGACCCAAGCCTAGGGCCCAGACATTACTGGCGAACGGGGAACCCGAAGGAACCCCAAACAAGCCTCATAGTATATCATTACACATCTTTGGTCACTTGCAGAAGCAATTAAAATGAAAATGCGATGTAAGCATAAACAACGGAATTAGGAGTAAGGATAAACCTACATATCATAACATCAAGAAATAAGAGAGAGTCAAGACTCATAACATGTCCAACAACACCTCTACTACATAGATAAAAGCAGGGGTCCAGACAAGCAACCGGGCTCACCATTATAGTCGGTACATAACCAAAAGAAAGGTAGTCTTAGTACATAGCAAGAGTTAATAAGCAACGTCCCCGAAGTGGAGGACTCACCAACAAGCTTGTAGGACAATCGAACTAGCCACGTGGAGGAGGAGGATGATACACCGGTGCTCTGGTTCCTACATGATGACATCATGTAGGCATAAAGTATGTGTTAATACGTTTGAATGTACTAAATATGTAGGATGCAATGCAACAAGAGATAGGTAACATAGGCAAAATCCATAATCATAAGCAATGAATAGAATACGAATAATATGATATATATGAATGATACTTATAGTAAAACATGCTTATATAGAACATAACACATGTGTAAGAAGAGACCATTAATTATTGTTGGATTGTCACACCCTACCACCCTTGGTGATTGTGGTACAAACCCCATCAATAGGTTGGTCGATCATCACACCCTACCACTCGTGGTGCCGGAGTACAAACCCTCGATAGGTTGGTGGATCGTCGCACCCTACCACCTGTGTTACAGGAGTATAAACCCCCTGATATGTTAATGGGTACAAATCCCCAATAAGGTTGATGGATAGTCGCACCCTACCACCCGTGTTGCCAGAGTAAAAACCCCTTGACAAAGTTACCCGGCGCGCAACCCCTGAGTAGGGTATGGTCACATTACAACACTATATAGAGAATACCATATACATTCATTCATTCCATAATCATTTTATCATCATCTCATCATCAGTTCACCATTATATCATCATCATATAGTCACTCAAATCATAAGACATGCATTGGACCTTCAATTCTTCAAGAAGTTATAACCAGACATTTTATCAAACAGCTAGAGGGTGTGTAGTGCTAGTATTAAACCATGCAATTCATGAGTGAAATCATGTAATAACATTCAATGTAAAACCTTTAATAGATACATGGTAACACCCTCAAGAAATGTACATCAAAACCCTTCACCATATCTTACAATAGACCTTGGTTTCATAGCTCAAAACATAACAAAATAGTCACAATTTCATAAACCCCAACATAGTGTGTAGTGATTTTCATAATAAATAAGACCATTGAGTTAATCATCTTTAAATCATGCAAATTAGGATAAAAGGAGACTTGGGCTTCATAAGTGAAAAGAACCCATGAAAGAAACCTACATGCCTTAGCTTTGGAGATGAACTTGATGAAGATTGAAGATGGAGATTTAAAGCTTGTGTGCAATCCTTAAGAATCCGTAAATGGTTTTGATACTTGAGTTTAGGAGTAAAATAATTGACTAAGTGTTTAGAATGATATGAGGGTGAAAAATGACTAAGTATAGGCATTTTCACATTTGGGAACACTTAGGCCCAAAGCCAAAAGTCTTGGACCAGACAACAAAATAACTGGGCAAAACTTACACAGGTCTGGAAACTGAATACACATGTCTGTGATAGGAGCTCATCGCGGTACCATCGCGGACAGACACTGGATAAGCAATTTTTAGAAAATTGAAATTGTTATTCGTTTGCTATTAAATCGATATTAGACCTATTTTTCACTCAAAATGATCCTCTAATCAAGAATATGAAGTCAATTTTTAGATATCACGCACCAATTTTGAGATATATGGAAAATACAATGTCGGGCACTTCCGAGGCACATTTTTGGGCACTTTTTCGGGTCGTTACAATATCGCACCCTCAGGAACATTCGCCCCCGAATGTCAAAGAGACATATATTAGAGACACAACAACGACAACAACAACATACCCAGTGATATCCCACAAGTGGGGTCTGGGGAGGGTAAATTGTACGCAGACCTTACCTCTACCTCATAAAAGTAGAGAGGTTGTTTCCTAAAACCCTCAGCTCAAAACCCATAAGCAGAAAGACTAGATATGACAAAATGAGATCTAAGGAAAGGGGAGGTAAGGGAACAGCAGGTGCGACTAACAATGGATAGCACAAGACAATAAGCAACTATGATAAAATTACCACTTATACGCCAATTAATGGAAGGAAAAAGGAATAATAATAGTAAAAATAATACAAATGCTAATAATAATAAGAAGACGACAAAGGTGAAGAATTGGAAGAAGAAGAAGGACTTAGCCTGCTACTCTAATTCACGACCTCCACATCTTTCTATCTAAGGTCATGTCCTCAGTGAGGTCGAGTTCCGCCATGTCCCGTCTGATCACCTCCCCCCAGTACTTCTTCGGTCTACCTCTACCCCTCCGAGAAGCTCCCACAGCCAACCTCTTGCACCTCCTAACAGGAGCATCGATACTCCTTCTCTGCATATGTCCGAACCATCGCAGTCTCGCTTCCCTCATCTTTTCGCCCATCGGCGCCACCTCCAGTTTCTCCCGAATTGTCTCATTCCTAACCTTGTCACTTTTAGTGTGACTGCACATCCATCTCAGCATCCTCATCTCTGCGACATACATCTTCTGAACATGAATATTTTTAATCGGCCAGCACTCCACCCCATACAGCAGCACTGGTCTAACCACCACTCTGTAGAGCTGACCTTTAAGTTTGGGTGGTATTTTTTTGTCACACAATACTCCAGAGGCCAGCCTATTAGAGACACAAACATGAAAATTTTAGCCCATATAGAGATGCAACAATGCACTTAAACATCATTTCAAAAATCTCATCATAAGTGTAAAATCATGAAGTACTTGTCAATTTAAACATGAACTTATACAATCACATGAGGGATGAGCTTAAGACTTGAGATCATGTAAAAACCTTAGATCAATACCTTAGACTTGAGTGGATTGGAAAAGGTAAGGATATCACTTTTGCATGTCCACTTCGGCCTCCCAAGTAGCACTTTCCACTTGTTGATTTCTCCAAAGAACCTTAGTGGAAGCCACCTCTTTTTTCTCAACCTCTTCACTTGTCTATCCAAAATCTGAACTAGAACCTCGTCGTATGTCAAATTGTCTTCAACCACACCCAAAACATCAAGAGGCACAATAGGATTCAGATCACCTATACATTTCCTCAACATAGACACATGAAACACCGAATGAACCAAATCCATTTCTCTAGGCAATTCCAACTCATAAGCTACCTTGCCAACCCTTCTCATTACCCTATAAGGATCCACATATCTTGGGCTCAACTTGCCCTTCCTACCAAAATGGACCGCACTCTTCATGGGTGACACCATCAAATAAACCTAATCACCAACTCGGAATTCAAGATCCCTTTTTCTCACATCTGCATACGACTTTTGGCAACTTTGGGCCGTCTTCAACCTCTCTCTAATCATCCTGACCTTCTCAAGAGCTTCCATAACTAGATCTGGTCCTAAAAAGGCCACCTCACAAACCTCAAACCACCCCACCTGTGATCTGCAACGTCTACCATAGAGAGCCTCAAAAGGAGCCATACCGATGTTAGAATAATAACTATTGTTGTAGGCAAACTCAATCAATGGAAGATGATCATCCCAACTACCTTTAAGCTCCAACCCACAAGTTCTAAGCATATCCTCAAGGGTTTGAATGGTCTTTTCAGCTTGGCCATCCATTTGAGGGTGGAAGGCCATAGAAAGCTTAAATCTAGTACCGAGATCCCTTTGGAAAGATCTCCAAAAATGTGAAGTTAATAGAGCTCTATGATCTGATATGATGGATAAAGGAACCCCATGCAATCTCACCAAGTCATGGTTTACAACCTAGCATATTCTTCAGCCCCATAAGTGGTCTTAACGGGTAGAAAGTGAGCCAATTTTGTCATCCTATCAACCACAACCCAAATGGAATCAAAACCTTTTCTAGTTTTGGGTAACCCAACCACAAAATCCATATTATTCACCTCCCACTTCCAAGTAGGAATCTTTGTGTCTTGGGGTGAGGCCACCCAACCTTTGATGGTCAGCTTTGACTTGTTGACAATTATGACAACTGGACACGAATTTGGCAATGTCCCTTTTCATGCCTCCCTACCAATATACCTCCCTCAAGTCTCTATAAATTTTGGTGGAACCGGGGTGGATACAATAGGAAGAGTTATGGTCCTCATTAAGGATATTTTCTATCAAGCCATCAACACACGGTACACAAACCTACCTTGGTACATAAGGGCACCTTCTCCCCCTTGGGAGAAAACCTCCACTTTGCCCTGTTTCACCAAGGCCTTCAATTTTACCAAGGAGGGATCAAGATCTTGTTTTGCCATCACCTCATCAACCAAAGAAGACCTAGAACCATCCACAACAATAACATCACCACTACCAACCTCCTCCGATCTAACCCCCAATCTAGCCAACTGATGCAGTTCCCTGGCCGTCTCCTTCTCACCACTATCCACATTAGCTAGGCTCCCATGGACACCCTACTCAAGGCATCCACCACTTCGTTTGCCTTACCCGGATATCATAATTTTTAAGAAGTTCTAGCTACCTTCTTTGCCTCAAGTTGAGATCCTTTTGAGTGAAGACATATTGGAGATTCTTATGATCGGTGAACACATCAACATGCACCCACACAAATAATGTCGCCAAATTTTCAAAGAAAATACTACGGCAGCCAATTCAAGATCATGAGTGGGTAGTTCTTTTCATGCACTTTGAGTTGCCTAGAAGCATAAGCTATCACCTTACCTTTTGCATTATCACACAACCCAAACCAACTCTAGAAACATCACAATACACCACAAATCCCTCAAGCCTATTCGCTAGTGACAATATAGGAGCGGACACAAGCTTATCTTTCAAGGTTTGGAAGCTCCTGTGACATTCGTTGGTCTACACAAACTTAACCTTCTTTTGAGTCAATTTTGTCATAGGGGAAGCAATAGAACATAACCCATTCACAAACCACTGATAATAGCCCGCTAAGCCCAAGAAGCTCCTAATGTCCGATGGGGTTAATGGTCTAGGCCAATTTCTAATCACATCGGTCTTCATAGGATCCACCTTAATACCATCCGCCGACACCACATGTCCTAGGAAGGCAACTTTCCTCAACCAAAATTCACACTTTCCATATTTTGCATACAATTTCTACTCCCTCAATCGGTGTAACATAACCCTCAAATGATCCCTATGCTCCTCCTCACGAGAATAGATCAAAATATCATCAATGAATACCACAACAATTGAATCAAGATAGGGTTTGAACACCTTATCCATAAGGTCCATGAAAATGGCCAGTACATTAGTCAACCCAAAAGACATCACAACAAACTCATAATACCCATATCTAGTCCGAAAGGCCATCTTTGGGAATGTCACACTCCCTCACTTTCACTTGATGATACTCGAACCAAAGATCAATCTTAGAGAAATGGCTAACCCTTTGCAATTGGTCAAAAAAATCTTCAATTCTTGGAAGAGGATATGTATTCTTGATGGTGACCCTATTGACTTACCGGTAGTCAATACACATCCTAAGGGACCCATCCTTCTTTTTCACAAACAACACTGGTGCACCCCAAGGTGATTGGCTAGGCCTAATGAACCCCTTCTCCAACAAGTCCCTCAATTGCTTCTTCAACTCCTTCAACTCAGCCGGGACCATACGGTAAGGGGGAATAGAAATTGGTTGAGTATTAGGGAGGAAGTCTATGCCAAAATCTATTTTCCTTTCGGGAGGAACACCGGGAAGGTCATTTGGGAAGACATCAAGAGACTCATTTACAACCATAACTGACTCTATGGGAAGGACTTTAGACTCTACATCCCTAACCCTCACAAGATGATAAAGAGACCCCTTAGAGATCAACTTACGGGCTTTAATGCAAGAGATGAATCTACACTTGACCACCACATCTTGACTCTCCCACTCAAGGTTGGGTTCATTTGGGAATTGAAATTTGACTCTACGGGTTTTACAATCAATAGAAGCATATTATGCATGCAACCAATCCATCTCAAGAATAATATCTGTAACACCCCACACCTTACAATACTAGTACAATGCAAATGAAACATGACATGGTTTGGAGAAATTGACGCTAAATTTTAAAAGTGCTTGAATCTCGTGTTAATGGGCTGTATGCGCGTTTAACGCTTAAGAGGGTCAAGCGAATACATTGTTGACATCCCGAAGGCGCAACGTCGCGGCAACTCGATAAAATAATAAAAGTAGAAGGGATTTTGAATAATGGGAAAATTATTTGATTTTAGGAAAAATAGTTTGATTTTGGGAGTCGGCACCTAATTTTTAGGATAATTAGCAAACCAATTAATTATTTACAAAATGATCTGCGAACCAACATTCCAAGTAAGGGGTTCAAGTTATTCCGAAGGGAAGGTATTAGCACCCTTCAGAATCCACAACTGTGGGTCCCGACTGAATTCATTTTTATTTCAAATTGAGGAGGAGATAACAATATAATACAAGTATGATAATCATGAAATAAACACACAAAAATAATACACACAATGAAAAATAAATAAATAATAAACTAAAGTCAGGAAACGATGAAAACTTACATATGTGGCTCCATGTGATAAACTTAATTGATGCATCCCTTCATCATGTGCCTCCTATGCCCTCATATAGTGCTTTGCATACATTTTGTTTTATGAGGTGGAATAAGAGCTCGAACAAGGAACACTTTGTGCTCTTCCTTCAGTGGCAGAGCCAAATCCATTAATTATACTTCCCAAAATTTCTAAAAGTTACAGCTATTCCATTATACTTCTCAATTTCAAAAATAAGGGATTCTCTTCTCCCAAAATAAGAGCAATTTGTTTTCATGAGAATAAGTTGGACACAATTTTAACTGTTTCTTGCACAACAGTTTCTGTGAATTCCCCATCCGCAGAAGTAACATAATCAACCAGCTCCACCAATGTTTGTCGCTTGATGCCTTTTCTTTCAAATCATAGCATTTGCATCCATGGGAAGTCCATTTCCATCATTCTGTCCAGTAGCTAAAGAAGAAGTGACTCCTGAAAACAAAACCAATAAAAGAAATAAAAACCAGACCGAGAATCAGACGAATCACTGCTTACTGAACTAGTTGAAGCACTTAA
>JAPFFP010045201.1:0-11815 GCA_026153255.1 Solanum medicagineum | reverse complement strand
GTGAAGAAGGTGACCGTCATTAGATAACCAAGGCCTACTACTTCCTTGGTGAGGCAATTGAGGTATATACCCCCCGATGTGGTAGCACGAGCCTACCACCCCCGAGCTTGGTGATTGAGGTATATACCCCTCATTGTGGTAACACGGGCCTACAACCCCCCGAGTTAGGCGAATGAGGTATATACCCCTCAATAAGGTAGCATGGGCCTACCATTCCCCACCCCCCGAACTAGGAAATTGAATCAAATTACATCATAATAGATACTTTCCTTTCATCATCATGGAGTCACTGAAGTCATAGGTCGTGGAATGGATCATCAATAGCTCAATAATCAAAACTGGACATTGTAACAAACACTTTGTGGGTGTATAATGCTAGTGTAAGATCATGCAATTCATGAGTGAAGTCATGCAAGAAAATCCAATGTAAAACCACCCACCAACACTTGTAATACCCTCATGCAATATACATCAAAATCCTTCATCAAATCAAACAATAGCCCATAGATTCATAGCTCAAAACATGCTCAAACAGTCACAAATTTATGAAACCCCAACATAGTTCATAGTCTAATTCATAATAAGTAAGACCTATAAGTAAATTAACTTGAAATCATGCATTTTAGGTTAAAAAGAAGCTTGGGCACCCATGGGTGAAAGTCCCAATGGTTAAACCCACATACCTTGACTTTGAAGAATTCCTTGAAGAAGATTTGAATATATACTTGAAGCTTGGATAAATTCCTTAAGATCCGGAAGAGACTTGGACACTTGAAGCTTGAGAGAAATATAGTCTAAAGGTTTGAGAGAGTATTGGGGAAGGTTTTGTATGATATGAATGCAAAATATGGCTAAGTATAGGCGTTTTCACGTATGGGAAGGCTTAGGCCCAAGACCCAAAGTCTTGGACCGGACTAAAATAATTGGCACAAAAATACACTGAGGCGCGCCATTGGCACGTCGCGCTAGCTCATTGGAAATAGCATTTTTGCGATTTTCAAATTTTGCTACAGTTGCTCTTAAATTGGGGTTAGACCAATTCCCTGATCAATTTTGCCCCCAGAATAAGAATATGTAGTCGGAATTTTTATATGAGGCATGTATATGTAGGTATATAGAAATTACGATTCTGGGCACTTTCGAGGCACATTTACGGGCACTTTTTGGGGTTGTTTCAATATCTCTATCTTTGGAACATTTGTCCCCGAATGTCAAAAGAAATTTACATGAGAGATGTAAACATGACAATTTCAGCCCATATAAGGATAAAAAATGCACTTAAACATCATTTTAAAAATCTCAACATAAGTATAAAACCATCATGAACTTGTCAGTTTAAACATGACTGTATGCAATGACAATAGCACTGAACTTCAGACTTGAAATCACATAGAGGACTTAGATTAATACCTTAGGCCTGAGTGGAGTTGGAAAGATAAGGATATCGCTTTTGCATGTCCGCTTCGGCCTCCCAAGTAGCACTTTCGGCTTGTTGATTCCCCCAAAAGACCTTAGCGGAAGCCACATCCTTGTTCCTCAACCTCTTCACTTGTCTATCAAAAATATGAACTGGAACCTCTTTGTAAGTCAAATTGTCTTCAACAACAGCCACAACATCAAGAGGCACAATTGCATTAGGGTCTCCCACACATTTCCTCAACATGGATACATGAAAGATCGGATGAACCAAATCCATCCTACCGAGCAATTCCAACTCATAAGTTACCTTGCCAATCCTCCTCATTATCTTATAAGGAGCCACAAATCTTGGTCTCAGCTTACCCTTCTTACCAAAAACAAAACATCTCATGGGTGACACCTTCAAATAGACACAATCACCAACTTTGAATTCACGATCCCTTCTCCTTAGATCGACATAGGACTTTTGGCTACTTTGGGCCATCTTCAACCTTTCTCGAATCATGCCAACCTTCTCAAGAGCCTCCATAACCAGATTTGGTCCCAACAAAGCCACCTCTCCTACCTCAAACCACCCAACCAGTGATCTACAATTTCTACCATAGAGAGCCTCAAAAGGAGCCATATCGATGCTAGAATGATAGCTGTTATTATAGGCAAACTCAGTCAATCGAAGGTGATCATCCCAACTACCCTTAAGATACAATACAAAAACCCTAAGCATATCCTCAAATGTTTGGATAGTTCTTTTGGCTTGGCCATCCGTTTGAGGGTGAAAGGTCGTACTAAGTTTAACTCTTGTACCAAGTCCTCTTTGAAAGAACCTCCATAAATGTGAAGTAAATTGCACACCACGATCTAATATGATGGACAAAAGAACTGCATGCAACCTCACCAAGTCATGAATGTACAACCTAGCACAATCTTCAGCCCCATAGGTTGTCTTAACTGGTAGAAAGTGAGCCGATTTTGTCATCCTATCAACCACAACCAAATGGAACCAATACCGTTTCTAGCATTTGGTAACCCAACCAGAAAATCCATATTAATATCTTCCCACTTCCAAGTAGGAATCTCTATGTATTGTGCTAGGCCACCCGGCCTTTTGGTGCTTGGCTTTGACTTGTTGGCAACTATGAAAACCTGAAACAAATTTGGCAATGTCCCTCTTCATACCTCCCCACCAAAACACATCCCTCAAATCTCTATACATCTTAGGTAAAACAGGGGTGAGTATAATAGGAAGAACCATAAGGCTCATCAAGAATCTTTTCTCTCAAGCCATTAACACAAGTCACACATAATACCTTGGTATCTAAGGGCACCATCTCCCCCTTGGGAGAAAATCTCTATCTTACCACCCTTTACCAATACCTTCAATTCCAACAAAGCGGGTTCAATATCTTGCTATATTTCACCTCCTCAACCAATGAATATTTAGAGCCATCAACTACCACAAAACCCCCATTATCCACCTCTTCCAACATGACTCCCAATCTAGCCAACTGATAGACCTCCCTCGCCACCCCTTTTCCACCATCATCAGCATGAGCTAGGCTACCCATAGACACCCAATGCAAAGCATTCGCCACCATATTAGTCTTACCGGGATGATAATGCACACTCATATCATAATCCTTAAGAAGTTCTAACCACCTTCTTTGTTCTCAAGTTGAGATCTTTTTGAGTGAAGACATATTGGAGACTCTTATGATTGGTAAACACGTTAACATGCACCCCGTACAGATAGTGACGCCAAATCTTTGAAGCAAATACCACAGCGACTAATCCAAGAAAATGATTAGGATAATTCTTTTCATGTACTTTGAGTTGTCTAGAAGCATAGGCTATCACTTTACCATTTTGCATTAGAACACAACCCAAACTGACCCGTGAAGTATCACAATACAAAACTAACCCCTCTATCCCTTCTAGTAATGATAATATAGGAGCGGACACAAGCTTATCTTTCAATGTTTGGAAACTCTTTTTACACTCATCGGTCCACAAAAATTCGGCTTTCTTTTGAGTCAACTTGGTAATAGGAGAAGCAATAGAAAAGAACCCATTCATAAACCTCCGGTAGTAACTCGCTAAGCCCAAGAAGCTCCTAATATCCGACAGGGTCACAGGTCTAGGCCAATTTCTAATCACATCCATCTTTTAGGATCCACCTTAATACCATCCTCGGCCACTTTCAGACTTTGGAACCTACTATCAAAACGGGCCTTCTTAGTTTCATTATCCCTTATCTTTCTCAATTTCTCCTCCTCCAATTGTTCGGCATAGATCATCAAGTGGGACAAGTCCATGTCTTTAATCAAAATAGTAGCTTGACAATCCTCATTCACTAGATCGGACACACCTATCACAAACTTTTTCATTCTAAACCTTGGATCGGCAACCAAGTGAGGAGCATATTTAGAGAGTTGGTTGAACTAGAGGGCATACTCTCTCACACTCATCGACCCTTGCTTCAAATTCATAAACTCCACCATTTTGGCATCTCTAAGCTCAAGAGGGAAGAACCAATTAAGAAGCGTTTCCTTAAACTCCTCCCATAGCACCGCATTATTGTTCCCCTTCTCCTCCTTGTATTAGGTATACCATATTTGTGCCACCCTAAGTCGCCAATTCCGCCTTTTCTTCCAACCGTACACCCATGATAGCCAAAACATTGTAAGCCTTATCAATGAACTTTCGAGGTTCCTCACCCATTTTTGACCTATATAATTTCGGTGGATTCATCATCATGAAGTCCCTCACCTAAGATGCTGGTTTAGGAGCATAAGGGGCTAGGGCCCCTTGGTTTACTTGGTTAGCAACAACTTGTGCTAGCAAAGTGAGAGCATCCCGTTGCTCACCATAAGCCGGTTGTTCCTCTAGACTGCGAGCCCTTCTTCCTCTTTTGTTAGGCATGATCTAAAATAGCTTAGAATAATCGTTAGGGGGAAAAACCTTACTTTAACGCTATAGCACAACTTCGAACATAAAGAAAGGAAGCATTTCCTAAAATGCCTCATAGCCTCTTGCTCATAGTTGTCGTGCACAACACAACCATGAACAAAACTCTAATCGACATAGTGTTTTGGATTTCAAGGACCATTAACAACCTAGTGCTCTGATACCATGTTTTACACGACCCAAGACTAGGCCTTTGACGTGACATGGCGAATGGGGAACCCGAGGGAACCCTTGACAAGCCTCTTTACATATCATTACACATCCTTGGTTGTGTAGGCATTAGAAAACATTAATAAGAGTAGAAGTAAGGGCAAAAAGGGGCTAAGGGAAGCCTTTCATAACATAAGACATCATTAAATCAAGAGAGTCAAGGCTCGTAACATAATAATATAACTTGTCGAACAACACCTCTACTACATAGATAAAAGCGGGGGCTAAGATAAGCAATTAGGATCACCCTCATAGTCATAAGTATATAATAAATAAAGAGTACCTTAATACATATCATAAGAGAAAAGTCATTACCCTCGAAATTGAGGACTTACCAACTTGCTTTGAGTAGAAGTACTAGCCACGAGGAGGAAGATGATCGATCGGTGCTCTGGTCCCTACATGGTAACATCATGTAGCCATAGAGTATGAGTTAGTACATTTGAATGTACTAAGTAAATAGGATGCAATTCAACAAGAGATACGCTCATGGCAAAACACAATATCATAGGCAAGAGATATCATAATAGCAATATGACATGAATTAAGGATACTTCAAGTAAAATATGCTTATATAGAACATATTACATGTGAAGAAGGTGAGCACCATTAGATAACCAAGGCCTACTATCTCCTTGGTGAGGAAATTGAGGTATATAGTCCCCAATGTGGTAACATAGGCCAACCACCCCCAAGCTAGGCGATTGAAGTATATACCCCTCAATGTTGTAGCATGGGCCTACAACCCTCGAGCTAGGTGAATGAGGTATATACCCTTAAATGTGTGATGTACTGTCAAAATGCAACACATTTGATGCCTAAAACAAGGTATTTTATGAGTCCTTAATTGGACTTTTTATGTTTTTTATGTGTTTTTGCATTCTTATTGCAGAAAAGGTAGGTTGATATGATTTTGGGAGAAAGTTGCAGATTTTGCTGAAGTGCAGGACATATGAGCTTGCCTACGAGTCGTAGCCAAAGCTACGAACTATAAGGTGATCTTGTAGCAAGGAACAGTGAGCAAAAAATCAGAAATCTACTAAGTGGAGGTCAGCCTTGCGAAGTCACTCTACGAGTCTTAGGTCTCTCTGCGACTCGTATAAGTTGGTTCGTAGCAAGGAACAGAGAGCCAAAACTTTAGACCAAGAATTGAAGGCCTAGACTATAAGATGAACCAACGAGTCGTAGCCGTAGCAATGACTCACACCAGTAGGTCGTAATAGTAAAGTCCAAAATGCACAGTGCCTGATATGAGACCCCGATTACGACTCGCAGGTCACCCTATGATTTGTACTTGCGAGATGTACCTGCTGCCTACTGTCTTCTCTGCTTAATTTTTAAGGTTAAATTGTAAATGCTATAAATACTTTATGTTAGGGTTTATTTGAGAGAGAAGTGAATCTGAGGAGAAAAAACACTTTTGAATATTCTCTGTACAATATCTTTAGGGTTTAGAGTAGATTTCTATTTTTATTATTGGAAAACCCACTTTTGGGGATTGCAAGACACACATTGTATTCATAAGCTTGCATCTGCTTCCCCTATTATATAACCAGTCCCATCTCTCTCCTACTATTCATAAGAAATACTGATTGTTGAGAGACTGATTTCTCCATTCATCAAAGTTTGTGGTTTGCAATTTTTGGAGCTTTTGTTCTTCATTTGCTTGGGTAAAATTCTCAAATATATCATTTATTTGCATTATTGTTGGTTTTTCCTTAGCCATGACTATGTAAGCACCCACAACTTGGGGTTGTGGGAACCATGGGTAGTTGACTTGGGATAACCTAGGCTTTGTGCATTTATTTGTTTAGGGTTTTACATGTATTGTTTATTTTTCCTTCATTTTGATTGATGTTTGGTGGTGGCCAATACCAAACTTCGTCTACTATCACGATCCCAACCAAGGTAGTGACGAATAGGAAAAGGGAAGTAGACGATATGATTCAATTGATGTGCTCTTGTCTAATCAACAAAACCTGACCAAGGGGAGGTTTACTAGGGCAATAGGTAACAGATAGTTGGCACACCATGGTTGCCAACCAAGCGCCATGGTGAAATTTGACCTTCCCTTTCACAAGAGGGCTAGAAGAACCTAAGTTACCGTCCTGCATGTGAATTCTCAATTAGAGTCATGTTGCCTAGGGTGATTGAGTCAACGAACCATTGGGAACAAAATTCGCGAGTTGTCCCCAAATTTGAGTGTTTTCTCACATAGTTAGTATAACGTTTATTTTGACTTTTGTACTAAATCACAAACCCGCTACCATTTGGAGATTTTAGTTATAAATGCTCGAAATTATTGATAGTGAACTCTTGTTGTCAAGCCCTATATTCCCTGTGGATTCGACCCTAACCTTTGGTTAGGTTAATTGCTGAGTGCGACTGTAAGCTTATTGGAGCGTGAACATCATAAAATATTATGGCCCAGTTGCCGAGGAATATGGCTAGGTTTTGACTTGATTTCACTATTAGTTAGTTCTAGAATTAATTTCTAGATTCTCTTGTATTTTACTTTTAGTTTTCTTTTTGTTGTTTAGTTTGGTTACATGTTTTTAAAGGGAAAGGACATTGAGAATCAACTCAGACAAGAAATCGAATACTGCGAATTGCAATGACTGAATAAAAGCTCGTCATCACAGGTGATCTATTTGAATCATTGCAGCGACGTGTCCTATTTTATGGGTAGGAGTCCGAAGACCCTCAAGTTCACTTGTAAAACTTTATGAAAACATTCAGGGGGACTCTTGTCCCAGTTTGGGAAGCCATGGCTCTTCGAATTTTTCCCAAGATTACTAGGTGTGTAGCTGTGGAGTGGTGGTCTATCCTTCCACCAGATATTTGCTCTAATTGGGGAGAAGTAAAAAGGATCTTTCTCATGAACTTTTATCGAGAGCCTAACAAGCCACTATAGGACATGATTGTTACCTTTCAATTATTTCTAGGAGAATTGTTAGTTGCAACATGGGACAGATATAAAGAGTGTTTGGAGAAGAGGCCAAATCATGGTTTACCAAATGAGGAACTAGTGGCAAGCTTCTACCGAGCACTTAGTTCCGAACAACATGTCCATGCTGATGCATTATTTGGAGGTGACTGTTGGGCATTCTTGAGTAAACCATTTAATGAAGTCACAGAATATATGGACAAATTGTCTTCAGTTAGCCAAGTGTACCTGCCATATCAAAATCAACCATTGGCTCCCATTTGTGCATCAAGGAAGGCTCTTGTAGTACAACAAGAGATGGTGTGGTCAGTTGGATCAAGCTACCACATCAATAATGTTACAGAAAGACCTTCGAAAGTTAAGAGTATGCCTGAACAATGGATGAGGAAAGTGAATGAGCAAGAGAAAATGCTTTAAGAAATTAAGTTTGATGTCATCCGGGTGAATTACAAGGTGGATGAACAAGCAATGCCAATTCAAAAGATTGATGGCCGAGTTGAGCAGATCTCTAAATAGTTGGAGCATATTCAGAAAGATAAGAGGAGAGATCATAGAATTGGTGATAAGAGCTCAACAGATCTTGAGGAAGTATGAATACTGATGATGATAAAGTCAAGCAATGACGTTAAACAAGGCGCTCTTTGGGAGGCAACCCAAGTATCTTCTATGTTTTTGGATTGTTTTGAGTTTATGTCATTTGTTTCAATAGTTAGGTAGTAGTTTGGTGCTTGTTGTAATGTGTGAGACAATGACTCAGTTGTATTGTTCTAGACATTGGTATATTTTGAAGTTTTATTTGCAGGTATAGGTCAAGAGCTGAAAAGTTGATGAAAATTGCATATGGAGCATCTTCTACGAGTAGGCCTACAAGATGTCGTTCACTCTAGGACTCGTAGTCATGCCTCGTAGAGGGAAATAATAAGGACTTAAAGTTGGCACACACACTATGAGCCAACCTTACAATTTGTAAGGTCACCAACGAGTCGTAAGTGGGCTTCATAGTGCCCAGGTATGAACTCTGGTTTTTCTAAGAGATGAGGTCGACTACGAGACTAGGACCTATGAGTCATAGGACATCCTACGAGGCTTAGTAGAGCTGATCTGCAGATCGTTTAAAAAGTGACTCCGTTGAGTATTAAAAGGGGTTAAAATGCATTTGACCCCTGAATTCCTCATTTTCAAAATAAGTTTCTTCCCTCTTAAGCTTCCGTATAACCCCTTTTAACCTCTCTGACAAAATTTTTCGTCAACCCACGTCATATTCCAGTGAGATTTTTCTGGCATCAACTTTCTAGGGTTTCGACCTTCTCTTTGGTTTCTCATTACATCTTTTTGTTCTCCATTCTCTCAAGTGGTAAGTTTCCTTGTTGGATTTTGGCACACTCATGTTATGATTGTTACATATTGTAATATGATTGTGTGTTTAGTGAGGATTTTGAGTATATCCATGAGAAAATGATTTTGCAAATATGAAAAATTGGAATGAGGTTGATTTAAATTCCTTAGTGTGATTTTGGTGAATGAAATTGTTTGGTTGGTTGAATTGTGATAATATTATATTGATTATATGAGGGTAAAGCATGATTGTGTTTGATGATGTTTTGAAATCACACGAGGTTGAAAGGTGCGGTTGTTCATGTGTTTTGTTTAAACAAGTTGCCCTTGTTTGTACTTCCCTTTGTGATGAATTGAATTGTGTTGAGATTGGTATCATTGGGAGAGTTAGGATGTAAATTGGGGGATGGTTTTATCTTTATGGGGTAATTCTTATTTGAGGTTGTCATGGTCAGATGATGGGATTTTTTGTGTATTTATCACGTTTATGTTTACTTCGATTATGGGTTTGTTGATATATTGTTCAATTTCTGGTTCTTGTGGCAAGGTTGTAGGCATCACAGATCCATTTTGTTTTCTGCTACTAGGACCTACTAAGACTCGTATGTCACCCTACGAGTCGTAGTAGCCCCTTGTAGGAGGCAACAATCAACTATGATTCCTTAAAACTTACCATACGAGACCTACCTACGACTCATAGTGTCTTTTACGAGTCGTAGTATGGGACTAGTAGAAGTTGCCTTATTTTGATTTGTATTCTGTTCCCTACTATGAGCCAAGATTACGACTAGTAGGTCATCTTATGAGTCATACATATGGCCCATTTCAGTGATCAGAATGTTATTTTTCAGGTACCTTAGCACTACGAGGCTAGTGTACGACTCGTAAGACACCCTACGAGTCATGCCTATGCCTCGTACCTGCAGATCTACATCTGATTCAGTCACTATTTTTGTGTTCTCTTTTATTGTTCTTTGTCACTCTTTGTTGGTTCTTCTTTGTGTGAATCCTTTTTGATCAAATATCATGGTGCTCACGATGTATTTTTTGGTTGAGTTTTCAGGATATATGGCACCAAAGGCAAGGAAAAAAACTGTTAAGCTTTGGGGTGACGTTAGAGGGATGACCCTTCTAATGAAGAGCAATCTGAGGGATCTCTGGAAGTTCACAGTGTTTGCATAGACCGCAAGGTAAATGTGCCTCAAACTCGAGCCCATGCTGCACTGGTACCGATCGAAGTCACTAGTCCCTCCAGTTTGAACAGGAGGGTAATGAAGAAGTATCAGATGATGGCCTCTCACTTTCTGAGTCATACTCCATTGAGGCATCTCAAACCTAACCTGGGTTGATTCTCAACCTCCTTATGATCCTGTTGCCACTGTCACTTCCACAGATCCCAGAAATACTAGATGGTGTGTTCCAGGCATAAAGGAAATATATGAAAAGGTGTTGGAACAAAAGGGTCAAAGAAAGCCTGTTAGGAAATTCCATGAGGAATCGAGACTCAATGATTTCGGATTGAGTATGGTGCCTAACTTGGAGGCAAAGATCAACTATCATGGGCTTGGATGGCAGTTACAAAAGTTGGGAAAGTATGCCCCATATCTAGTTCGGGAATTTTATGCCACGTACTATGCCACTATTCTCCAAGACCTTCCTAGAAGGATGAAACCTATAGAGCGGCCGAGGTTATGAGAAGTTCTAATCCAAGGTGAAATTGTCGACATCCCAAACGAGACTATCAGGAGGGTTCAATTTGGGTGAAATTACAGAGCATCCCATCCTACTGCTGAATATGACAATCGAATTGAGAAGATGAAGAAGGCGATAAATGAGAAAGATGTTGGGTAAAAAACAGAGCTCCTCAAATGGACAGTAGGCCAGATTTGTCAGGTAGGCAGTGAGCCTACGTGGGTCACTAACTACGCTGATCCTATTGTGAAGTACCACCTCTCTTTTAAGGCAAAGTTTTGGTGGTCCATTATCCGTTGGCGAATCAAATCTACATTCACGGATAATGTCATCAGAATGGAGAGAGCTGTCCTGCTAGCTAGCATTCTGGCTGGTTATGAGATTGACTGGGCTTGTATTATGGCAAAGCAAATCCATGAGTCAGCAATTTGTACCTAGACTGCATTGCCTTTCCCCATCCTGCTACATAAATTATGCAATGCAGTTGGGGTACAGGTTTCTCTCCACTTGGACCCACAGGTAGAGGCCCTGTTCACCATGGATCCCAACTTTTGATCAAGGCTGATGAGAACTCGTGTAACACCCCACATCTTACAATGCTAGTACTATGCAAATGAAACATGATATGGTTTGGTCAAATTAGCGCCCATTTTTAAAAGTGTTTGAATCTCATGTTTAGGGTGATATGTGCGTCTAATGCTTAATAGGGTCAAGTGTATACATGTTTTGTGTCAAACTGAGGAGATCACAGCCCTAAAAAAAGTGAGAGAATTGAGGTGCTTGTAGGACTGAAGAAGCTATTAGGTGAGTCACCTACTTTCTTAGCTTAAATTTGCTAGTTAAATGGATGAGGCTAGAAGTCGAATTTATCCAAATCCGATTGTAAATAAATTCCGTGTTAAGGGTGTAACTTTAGCCCGAGTTTTAGCATCATAAATGGAATTTGTTTTCAGCCCAATATGAATAATAAAAGGGCCAAAGTACAACACAACCCACTTGGCTAATCGGGCCCAAACTAAGTGAAGAGGAATTAAGAAAATTGGTACCCAAGGCCCATCAACTTTGAGACCCATTTAGGCCCAAGTGTAAGGGTCAAGCTGCTGCATCACAAGGTTATTAATACGTGTTAATATGTGGTGAAAGTTTCAAAAGAAAGCCAGCGAAAGAGACACTTTAAAAGGGCTCACAAACAGCTCCTTAATTCATTTCACTTTGGAACAAATTTTCAGCTTTCCTAAAGACTCTTTT
>JAPFFP010045200.1:0-11816 GCA_026153255.1 Solanum medicagineum | reverse complement strand
TATACCCGCCAAACTCACTTGATTCCATAATCACGCACCATGAGTTTATTTAAGTTTAAAATATACAACGATCACAAAAAATTTCCCAAATGGGCAATTGACCTCCATTTAGCTAATTAAGGGGTCTAACACAATTGCCTTGCCAAGTGGAGGCTTTACATTACAAGTTTTGCAACGCCGAATACAGGCGTTACCTTACTATAGCCTTGCCAAGTGGAGGCTTTACATTACAAGTTTTGCAATGCCAGATATAGGTGTTACCTTACAATCCCTTTGCTAAGTGGAGGCTTTACATTATAAGTTTTGCTCGCCAAGTGGAGGCTTTCCATTACAAGCTTTGTACCACCATATACAGGCATTACATTACAATTGTCCTGCCAGTCGGAGGTTTATATTACAAGTGTTGCATCGCTAGATAAAGGCGTGACATTACAATTGCCCGGCCGGCCGGAGGCTTTACATTACGATTTTTTATTCGCTAGATAAAGGTATTACATTACAACAGCTTCGCCAGCTGCTTTGCTTATAACACATTCACACCACACGACAAAGACATTAATAATCGTTTGAATATATACACTCTAGTCTTTATATTATTACTTTCATTTATAATTTTGAACCACAACAGGTACTTTTCACCCCGTTTTACCTGTTTTGCAGGACAACACAATACAACGTGGAACTCTATCTTAGCAGCAAACTAGGGCAAGCTAGTGGAATGTCAAGCATCCCTAGCTACGTCAAGGATTCACTTTCAGAACTCAACTCGACTTGGT
The DNA here is from genome assembly GCA_026153255.1 of Solanum medicagineum. NCBI lineage: Eukaryota > Viridiplantae > Streptophyta > Magnoliopsida > Solanales > Solanaceae > Solanum > Solanum medicagineum. Next base: position 11,040 of record JAPFFP010045200.1, on the reverse strand, counting down.
TTTCAAAAATTCAAGTTCAAATCTTTGTTTAACCTTCCTGGCTCGGTATCGCCATAACTCAATACTAGACATTTTTTTTACTCCGTATCATAGGTTTTCAATAGAAACTGCGACGGAGCATTTCTCTTTCCTAGTTAACCAATAGAACTACATCCGACCTGATCCCCATGTCTCGGTATTATAAGTTGTTGTAGCTTGAGAGTGGTAGTTTTCTCCCTTCATACTCCATCACCTAAGAAAACTCATTATGGCCATAATTCGGTACTTGGGCAAATTTTGAATTCGATCAAAATTTGCTATAGTTTTGCCCTCTCGAACTACATATGGCCTGATTTCTCATGAAACCTGAGATATGTAGGCAACTCAGAAATCAGAGTTTGGCCATAACTCCATAAAAGTGTCAAGTTGCTGCCCAATAGGATTGTTTTGGTTGGCCAAAATTGGATTGTGTCAATATTTATTTGTCCACATCTCTTATCACTCTTCTTCATAGACAAAGAAAGGGACAAGTTGCTGACACCCACTTTTGGCTCTCTGCACTTAATTAGTCAAACTTTTTGAAAATTTCATAATATTTTTTACATGATATATATAAGATCATAAAATTAAAAAATATTTTAGTATATTCTACATATATTTCATTTAAAATCGCTAAATATAAACTTTATTTATTTTTTTATAAGTTAAAATAGCATAAACAAATTTACTAACGGAGTAATAGATTTTGTAGATTTTTGAAAAGTAAATCCTAGCTAACTCCAACATTTTTCCTACTTTTGATTTGCACGAAAGGGTAGTGTCTTTTATTCATATTGTTTTCAATAAACAACTTATTTCATTTATCTCTATAATGATAACATAATTTTTATCACAATCTTAATTTTCTTTCTCTCTATTTTGATTTTAAAATTAACTAATTATTTTTTATTATTATTTTGATTAGTTAACAGAAACTTTGGATTCTTTTTTTAAAGCTATATACCATTACGTTTATATATATATATATATTAAAAAAAAAGTTGTCATCATTGTTCCTCAACTTTTTCTCTTTTTGACCATCTTTTATTATTATTATTATTATTATTATTATTATTATTATTATTATTATTATTATTATTATTATTATTATTATTAATTTCCCATTTGTTTGTTAGATTATTTTACGAAAATTATTTCTTATAAAAAATTAAATACAAAAAAGAAATGTGTGTGTGTAGATATATATATATATACACATATATATATTATCTGCTTTTATTGTCTTTGTGAATATCATTTCAAAATCCATATTTACAGGTATTATAATATTATTCTTAAGAAAATTAAATGTGTATATAGAACATAAGTATTTGTTATATGCTTTATCATTTTTAGAAACTTATAAAAAAAATGAATATCGCTTTACAGTTGTAAATTAATTTTCTTATTTATTATTATTTTTGTTATTATTATTTAATAAAAAATAATATTTTGTCCTTCTTAAGATTTGAACAGATTAACTTAATTTGTCAAACAATAAATCTTGCATGAGCCGTTACAATAATAATAATAACTACTTTATTTTATTTTAATTTAAAGTGAAGGGTATCATCATTATGTCCCCCTCGTCTCTTTTAACCAATGGTTTCTTAAAAAATATATATATATAAATCTTTAATTATTATTATTATTATTATCACTACTACTACTACTATTATTATTAGTTCTCATGTTGTTTGATAAATTATTTTACGAAAATTATTTCTTATAAAAAATTAAATAATTAATGACACATATATATATGCATAAATAACAAGATAAAGAGTAAGCATATAAAGATAAAAAAAGAGAAGATATGAAAGTAGGACAACATATTCTATACTTCAAGTCTTCAACAACTCCCAAAGGAAATATGTGTTTCTATCCGAAAGATTGACGTTCATGTTGAAAAATATTACAAAACAATAAATATGGAGCTAGCAAAACAACCCATCTCCCATACTTTCTTCCTCACTGTACAACTTTCTTCTCTTTCCAAATTATTAATATTTGAAATTCATATCTTTATCATAAATGCACTATCTTCCCTTCGCATCACCATCGCCGCCCTTGGACTTTTTCACTCACACTTCACTTCTTTCATCTGCACAAAATCATGCCTGTATTTCCTTTACCTTTTCATATCCCAGATCACTGTCTGACGCCTCTCTTCTCCAAATCAATTTGAAAAGAGTATCAACTCACACCTATTTTTCTTTGACTTGGTTGAGATTTAGCCTTCCAAGAATTCAAATTTGAATTTTTGAGACTTTTGAGAACCTGAAATTGACTATAAAAGGGACATCGAGACACACATTAAAGGACCAAAAAAAAGATTGAAAGAATCACAAAGAGCTCATCAAATAAAAAAACAAAACTTACTTCCAACAGTAGAATTTTGAATTATTTTGTCCTCCTTTTTTGCTTCGGGTCTAAGTTCAGAGAAAGTGGTGACCAGAATCCTTGACGTTGAAGCCTTTGTTTGCTGCTCCACACAAGGGCAGTATCTATCCCCTTTTATGTTCTATATTTCAAATAAGTATAAATGTTATTCTCCTGGGAATGCATTGTCATAGTTGAAAAGGCTTATTAAGATTGTGAAAGTGCAACTTCTATATTGTCGTGGCAATAAATTGAGAAAAAGGAGAAATAACTAAAGTTTGATTTGACATGTCTACTTTGCTTTCCATTGATGTACTGAATATTGTATCCTCATCACTTGTCTTAGGGAAATATTTTAATTGATGATGTTTTATATAGTATAGTATTGCTTAGTTCAATGTATGAACATAAATGGATGAGGAAAGAATCACTTATATCTTAAAAAGAAAAATTCTCCTAGGATTTTTGTTGTAAATGCCATTTGAACATCTTCTTCGCCATATTGAAACTAGCATGTTGTAGACTCATTAATCATAAGAAAGATCTCTAACTTAATCTTTCAAAATATGAGTTAACTACAAAGATTCTTAACCGCTGCATTTAGTGTACTAAAAGTAACTATTTTGTATGTAGTTTTCTACGATATTAATAATAAATGTGATCAGTTTTGGATTTGTTCATGTTGCTACGTATGACAAGTCTTGGCCAACAAGCCTTTCTGTGTAAGCAGTTGATGATAATTTAAAATAGACAAGTAAATGATATTCTAACATGCTATTGGTAGAAATTCAATACTTTAATGTACATCTTCCAATTCTCTTTCTTTTTTTTTAATGTACACCTCGGGAGATAGAGTTCTATTTAGGAATTCATTTTGACCCAAAATGTAATGACCCGTTACGCTATTGTGAGAAATTGTCCTCTCGTTTTACTAGAATATCCTTCTTATAAATGTTCAATAAGTATTTCGGATTATTCGATAACTACAATTACTTATTTTATGGGTAAATCTAGATAACTAACCTAATTGAGGGGTTAAATTGTATTTATTTAATACTTTATACACTTTAGCTCACATATAATAAAATAAATTAGTGGGTTTATCACTTTTAAAACTCATTCAGTTTAGAAAAGAAGAATAGGGTTGAGGAAAGATTGGTTCGGGTTGAACAACGCAAAGAGGAATTAGAGTGGCGCAGCAAAGGGTAAGTGGCAAAAAAAAATTAACTCTTTAATGGTTTGTTTATTTCTATTGTTAATATTCTTGTATTGAATTGTAAGTAAGGTTAATTGTAAATGGGCAGTGACGTGTGGGATTGGGCAGAATGCCACAATATGGTTGATTAACTTTTCAAACCATTAACTGAACTTTAACATGCAATTAGGAATGAAAATAGTGTAGAGTTACAATTTCCCTAAACTAATGATTACAATTGATGAGTGTTTAATGTTGTAGCAGTTAGTGGCGAACTGGATTGGCTAAATAAAGCATCATTAAGTGTCTTAAATTGCTTTTCTAATATGGTACATACATACATACATACATACACACATATATATATAAAAAGATGTTTTCCAGCATCTTCACGTGCTAACAGTTCTTGTGGGTTCTTTGTTTAGTTGAACCTATCATGGTGTTATTCATCTCTAATATATATGTATACATGCATATGTTCTTGTACTAATATTAGAGTTTGTATTATATGAACACCATCTAGTCTTAAATTTTGAAGATATTAAGACTTAATCTTAGGCTTGGAATTTTGAAAATTTATTATAGATTTGGGCAAGTCGTTGGATCTAACCCAGGGATATAGTAGTTTAGGTGTTGCTAGTTCAAAATCTTATTGTGGTAATTTATTTAACTATATTGTGGTGCTACGGATTCCATTCGAAAGGGGAAGGCTCAAGTGCTTGATTGATTGTCTTTGGCTAAGGCAAGTGAATTACTTAACCTTTGTTAAGTATATAGAATCTTGCGCTTCTTGTGTGAGGTGTTGAGAATAATTTATGTACGCTTTGATTGATATATTTTGAAGTGGGTAATTATCCTATGGTGATATTTGACTTGTGAATTAATGATGGAGATTTATTATATGCTAAATAGTGATTATTTATTATTGATATCGAAGTGATACTTACTTTTAGATGTGAATGTGGTTAAGGTTGTGATGGTATTGAGATTGAGGATATTTCAATATTTATGGTATGCAGCTACCCATTCTTGATTTTGAGATATACAAATTTGTATGGGCATCTTGCACATTTTATTTCCATGAACATTATTATTGTGTATTTTCTATGTGTTTGCTGGATGATCCAAGAAAAGAAATGCAAAGTCGAAGGGAAATGGTTCCGGCTAGATATGAAATGAAAATTACCAAAGGGAAATGGTTCCGGCGGATACATGGTCCATGTGTGGCCCCCATGGGTTTTGACTGAGGTATGTCTATCATCAGCGGATGTGTATCGTAGGACAGACATGCATCATTTTACGTGACATTACATTGCATTACATTGCATTACATCTCGTATCATTTATAAACGTGTGAGTGATTTTGTTGAAACTTGTGATAGATGCGCTTGATTCCTGGTGCTGTTGATATATAATAGTTGGTATGGTTATTGAACTATATGCTATGTACATTGTGAACTGTTATGCTGAACTGATTTTATGCTAGATTGTGATTGTGGGGTTTGGTTGGAGTGTTGGGGGCACCTGTGTTCTATATTACTTAATTTTGTGTTTAGTTGTTCACTTGCTGAGTACCGTGTGTTTGGTACTCACCCCTTGCTAAAACAATTTTATAGATTGCGAGCCCAAATTGTCGTGATACACTCTAATCTCCTTGTCTGAGGCTTCCGGGGGAGATTGTGAGAGGTAGTTGTTTGCCACCTCAGTTGACTTCTTACTCCTACTTTATGATCTCGTTCTATTTTAGAGACAATATCATTTGATACTGGCATTTCTTTTCAAATTTGTTGTAATATATTATAAGCTTATGCACGTGACAACCAGATTTTGGGGATTTTCATTAAGTTGACTCATTACCCATAATTGAACTTTCATTTTTTTAATTATAATTTCGCATTTAAATGTTATAGTTGAGGTGTAGGCTGACTTGTCTTGGTGGGATAAGACGAGCGCCATCACGCTCGAATTTCGGGTCGTGACACAAAATACCGGGCCTACAGCTATTAGGATCATCACCATGTTTGAAGTCAAAATTAGGAGTCGACGTCCCTTGACCGCTCATGTTGTTAGTTACTTTGACTGTATTTCTTATGATACTAATGGATAAATTTATATTTCATATATGTGATTATTGATATAGTGACTAACCTTGTTCCAAATGTGAAGATTAATCCTTACTTGCCAATGTGGATATTTTTTTGACGTTATTTTTTATAATGATTATTTAAAATATTTTGAAATAGGTCAAAGTTCTTGGAAATTTGTTTCAAATATTTGAAGATATTTGAATCTAGACAATCACTTTTATAAAATTTTCTAATCAAAATGAATTATGGCCTCACTATGCAAGATTTAATATTTATATAATCCCAATTGTCAGGCCACCTTAGGTTTTATTTTGATTTTTCAAATGTAATGTAATATTTTATTTGGGCCATTTTAAATCTTTTAATGAATTTTCTTTTAATAAAATAAAATGTATTTGAGAATTTTATATTACTTTGACTAATCTCTTATAAATTATTATATCTTTCCTAAAAGAATATGACTAAGGTATTTTGTTTCAAAATGTTAGATTTTTCTTAACAGGTTCAAATATACAAGGTATGTAAATATATATGTCATATATAAGGTATATATTTTATTTTTATTTATTTATTTATTTTTGCTCAACGCGTGGTATATTATTTTGTACCTTAATCATTATTTTACTTATAAGTAGAACATAAAATCTTATAGCTTAATCATTTTACAATGTACAGTTATTGTTATTTTATCACCAAAATAACTAATGAACATGCATATATTTTTTAACAATACTAATAAATATATTTTATTTCATAACAAATGCATATAAGGCAGTATTAAGTTTAATGTAAAATTTTAACATCCTTTATATTGTTTTACTATAAGATTTTAAACAAACATCTATGTTTCTCTAACTTTCTCATGTCGTTAGTTTAATTGTTTATTACTTAATTGTCAATTTTATTGTATAGTAAATATGTCATTATTGAAGTTTTTTCACAAATATTATATATAGATAATACATATGATATACCTTGTATTTTTGTTCCTTTTATAACTAATGATTTTTTTTAATTTTAAGAAAAATAAATGAATAATTTATCACAGCTTGTTTTCCTAAGCTAAGTTTAAGGACTATCTTCGGATAGGCTCTTAGTGATGCCTAACACCTTCCCCTTGAGTAACCAAAACCCTTACCTAGAATGTTAGTAGTTTTCGCAAATCAAAACAGATTCTACATTTACATTTTTTTCTTAAATTGGTTTCCTAATATTTTCCTTAAAGTTAGGTGGCAACTCTAAACAATTTTTCAAAAACCCATGAGCACAGCCATGGAATGTTGCGAGCTATTTCAATCAGTTCAAAAATGGGGTGCGACAGTCTTTAGGCTGTATTAAATAGGTGGAAAGTTCCCGTGAAAGTGATAGACTTCAGAGTCGACTGAAGTTGTCAGTTTAGGCACGTTTATTGAGCTTATACTAGTACGGGTTACTTGTCCAATGGTAGGTATGTAGTTGTAACAGGTAATTTCGGCTCACCAATTATAAGTTTTTAAATGATACTACATTATACCCCACTAATTGTGATGTTTATCGTTTAGTTATTTTGTATGTGCCGTAACAGTAGAAATTCATTACAAAAGTTACTTATTTGTTTTACCAAGAACTTGATAAAATATATTATGCATCGATCTACCTTAAAGAGGAATTGTGTGCGGCATCATGGTGAACACATGATTTATATGGACACAGAGATATGAACTTAGATAAACCATAGCCAAATAGAAGTAAAGAATCCACATAGGGGATACAAACAAAAGATTTCTATGCTTGTGGACATAGACTATGCCAATTAGTGTGTGATCGAGGAATTATTGACTGATTGCGTGGTTAAATCAGGTAGACTTGCTAATTGTTACATTGGTCACTCTTGTTTATAAGCACATTGTTTAGTGTTAGCTTTCTGGTTGCCCTCCTTTATAGTTTTGTGTATATCTCTTCAAAGTGTAGTGCAGAGTAGCGATTTTGATTTCTTGTTAATTGGAGTCCATTCTTGGCCTACCATTGTCAAGTTCCTGACTTTTGCAATGGTTCTTACATCCTCCAAATACACTGCAAAAATGCCTACTGAAATTTGAACATACTCCCTGAATCTGATTCTTGTAGTTAAGCCCATTTAACATGTGTAGATTTTATTCTAGTATAAGTTGTTATGTAGGATGCAGAACGGCCATATCCCTGTAATTATGAGCCATGAAAGAGAATGTCAAAAAAAAATTGTGGAAGGAACAAAGGGTAAGAGATGCTAGGAAAAACAATTTTTAAAGACAAAGAATCCAACTTTGTTAACACAAAGCTTTCAAACTTGGAAGATGACAAAGCATGAAAAACCAACAAAGTCGGAAGAATACAATCAGAAAATGGTGATGTTTCCTGATCTTTGGTGCGACATTTTCAATAAATTTTGGAAGAATTTATCATTGAATAGTAATAAATAATACAAACAAATAAACAAAAAATACTTTGAATTGAAAAATGTTGACCACAATGTTCTTTCAATAATCTTCATTTAATCAGTCATCATCGGAATCTTAATTTTAGTTCGATGGCTAATGAAAAAAATATAACATAAGTTCTCCAATAAATACTACCACATTAATTCTCTAAACATAATTTTACAACAAATTAAGCATGTCCAAAAGTATTGTTGCGCAGTCACAGAGAATTTATAGGAGAAATGAAACGACGGTCATTAACAAACTTCCAAAATAATTCATGTAATTAACAATGCTAGTTAGGATAGCAGATTTTAAAAAGACGCATAGGCGTGGAATGAGAATTTTAGCAGAATCTTTATCTGTTCATCATTTATTGATTCAATCTTTCAAGTGTTTAGTGGTTGGAAATGTGATAAAAGCAAAATAGTATATAAGTAAAAATGCAACAAATTTTACATTGTCACTCAGGATATTTGAAGTCTTTTCTCTAAATTAAAATAATTCTCTAGAAAATCATTATGCAATAGTTAGAGTTCTGGCTACGTATTAATTTGAATAGATCAATGAAAGAGTTATTTGTAAAATCGAAGTAGTCAAATGATCTTAAACCATATAGCTCCATAAGCAATTACAAAGACATTTGAAAGGGAAGTACAGAACTAAGTACAAAATCCAATAGATATACATCAATACTAACCCTTCCAGTGTCAACATCATGCATAATGGAATTGAAGACTTGTTCATTGTTTCCATCATTCACATCACTCAAGGCATTGCGCAGATTCTTGATTTCTATGTATTACTGGTTTCTGTCAAAAGATAAGGAAAAAAAACTTTGTGTAGGTGTTCATTATTGGTCTTCTTTCAAATATGAACAGACAAACTCTCCATAGTTAAAATTATCTCCATCAAAATCAGCCTATAGAGTGAAGTAAGAAATCAAGGAAGAGATGATTATAATAATATTTATTTGTATTTCTTACTCATTTTAGGAAACTACATAGCCAATTAAATATTTTCCAGCTTTTCCAATTTATTGTCACTTTTGCTTTTAAATTATACTTTCCCTGGGCACATAAATTCGACATGGTTATATTGATCATTCAATGGTGCCTTGCTGCATAATAGAGGGAGAAAATATCCAACAATTCCTCTTTGCAGAACAAAGGGAGAACATATCAAACAATCATATTCCATTTGAATTTTGCTTTTTTCTTTCACTTTGAACGTAAATGGACATGTAATTCTGTGACCATTGCTCTTCCAGTAACCAAGTTTAAGAGAACTCAGACAATTTTTTCTACAAAAGGACCAGCAAGAGACTATAAGAGCAATTTCTTCAAATAAGAAAAGAAAGTAGTTCCCATATACACATCAAGAATGTAAACATGTTTTTTGAAAAATAAGTTTCATTCAGAGGTGGATGTAACCAATGGATTACATTGAATATGTGTGTCCGAAAGAAAACAGAGATTGTTGAATGTGGCACCCTAATTACTATCATTAATAGTGAAATCTCCTTTCTTGATCTGATATGAGCACCTCGGGCCAAGAATTCTGGATCTGCATCTGTAGAACCATGATGTTCACATCATATACGCAAATTACACAAAAGCACTTATGTCTATTCTTAAGAATCTTGCATTATTGTAACTTAAGTCAAAGTCTTTGATAAAAGGCGTGTTGTGGTAGCGGATAGGTTACCTAGCAATGTTGATAAAGTTGATCATATTTGTAGATACAATTCTACAACTAGACTTTAAAACTGACTCTGTGTTTTTGAGCAAATGATCTGAAAAGTACTCGATTTGTGCGAGATTTTAGCATATCTAAAAAGTACCCGATTTGTACGAGTATTTTAGCATCGAATTGGTATGTCTAATTTGGACATTCGCAAGTCAAAGTGATTGAAATTGTAATAACAGATAAAGTAATTCATTATGCATTAACACAACGGAAGGTTACAGTATATAAGCTACAAACATTGTTTAGGCAGGAGGAAAAAATCATAGTTCTGTACAAAATGGAGGAAGGCATTTATTTTTGGATGGATCTTTTTTTCTCTTCATTGCTATGAAGCGTTCTGTAGGTAGGTTTCTTCACCCACTTCCTTCTCGGAATCTCTAGTTTTGCTTGTTCTTCAACTATATTTGTTTTTTCAGATTTCTCGATTCTTTTTTGTAGACGCTTCGTGCACAACCTCATTGGTTTAGCCGTTTCTTCCACTATAATAGGTGTTTCAGCTTCCTTGATGGCTTTCTTCAGCCACTTTGCTCGTTGCCTCACTGGTTAGCTTTTTCGTCCACTACAATTGGTGTTGCAGCTTCATTTGTATGTATTTCTTGAGCAACAAAAGTCGTGGGTGAGTGTTGAGCTTCCTCGATAGCTTTCTTCAGCCGCTTTGTTCCCTGATTCACTAGAATAGCTTCTTCGTCCACTATAATTGGCATTGCAGCTTTCATTCTATGTACTTCTTGAGCAATTAAAGTCCTGTGTGGGTTTGAATCATTTAAAACAAACCTGACAAGGAAAGTAAATTGTTTGTCTTTGCTGGACACCAACTGCCGGCAATTTTGGCAGTCTTCCTTCTGTGAAATATGTAACATTTGGATATGTTACTGGGTTGAGTAGGAATAAAGGTACAATGTCTGAACTAACAATATTGGTGAGCATTATTCAGCCTTATATGTAGTTCATACCTAAACAGAGGTCGATTGTATGTACTCTTACATGCCGCAACCAACTAAAGTTTCAGCTACTTAAAAAAGAACAACTCGTGCACAGTGTTGCCTATCGCACACTTCAACGCGTGAGTAGTATCTAATAAAATAGAATAGTAATTATTAGAACCCGTATTGTGAAAATATTGGAGTGCTTGTGAAATGGAGACAAATGTTGCAAATTTCGAATAAGTCGGGAT
>JAPFFP010045199.1:0-11817 GCA_026153255.1 Solanum medicagineum | reverse complement strand
CTTTGGGAAATTTAGGGTAGATGTGTCTAGGTGCCCCTACCGGGCACTGGTCACGTCCCTAGGTCGGGATGTGACATTATGGTTTGCATAAAAAATTTGAGATCAATAGATTTCTTTTAAGTAATTAATTATTGTAAGTGGGCCCCACTGTTGCTAGTTTGTAAAATGGTAAGAAAAGAAAAATATTGCTGCCAAAAAATATTTTTCTATAGTTGAGTCAAATAAGTTGATGTATATTTAATTTCAGATAACAAAATGTATAAATTTTGTTAATTTTTTGTCAAATTAAATAAAACAATTAATTATAATGAAGATAATATTTAGTTTGGTTAAAAGTTAATCAAATGTGGACCCATAAATTTTTTATTTTTTTTTTGTCTTGATTTATGCGACATAGATAGAATTTTTTATATTTTTTTAGAAAAATTTAAGTTACAAATTATTGCAACTTATAGTATATTTTATGTTAATCTTAAACATATGTTGTTTATTTTGTTTAATTTTTTGTCAAATTAAATAAAACAATTAATTATAATGAAGATAATATTTAGTTTGGTTAAAAGTTCATCAAATGTGGACCCATAAATTATTTTTTTTTTGTCTTGATTTATGCGACATAGATAGAATTTTTTATATTTTTTTAGAAAAATTTAAGTTACAAATTATTGCAACTTATAGTATATTTTATGTTAATCTTAAACATATGTTGTATATTTTGTTCTAAGTTATAGTTTGCATATAAAATTTTGAGATCAATTGAATCTTTTGTTAAATAACTAATTTTTGTGAATGGGTCTTACTGTTATTGGTATGTAAAAAGAGAACAAAATAAAAATATTTTCACATGCATTTGAACCCACAACATCTAACATGCTCTCTAACGCTAGAGCCATGGCAAACGACTATGCTTGACAAAATTGGACCAAGCGAAATATATAACGCAGTCCTGAGAGGCAAAAGTAAAGAAAAATGAAAGTGTCGCAATTGAGGCTCAAACTTGCAACAATCAACACGCAAAGTCGAGCCTCACCCGCTAGGCCAAGCAGCCCCATACAACATAATTGGGCGAATTGAGTATTTAGTGGTTTCATGGTAAAGATATGTGGCTCATATATATATATATATATATATTTTAGATATTGCAAATTTAATCATGTATACCATTTCAATACCATCACATCATAGATTTACTTAAAAAAAGAGAATAACCAATTACACTTCTCAAAATACAAAATAATATACAAATGATCAAAGCTACCAAACCATAATTCAAATCTCCAAAAAAAAACTATTCTCCCATGACAAACAAACATTAAATTAGGGGGAAAAAATTGGTTGCACCTTATCTTATTATTATAAAATGAAAAAATCACGGTAACATAATCAAATATTAAAAAACATGAAAAATTATTCATGGAACATAATCATATGTATTACATGATTATTTCTTTTAAGTTAAATATAATCGTAAAATAAACATTCGACGGATGATAAGAAATCATACCTATATTATAAATCATACATGTTTCATCTCATTTTTTGTCGTGATGAATCAAAATTGATATGCTGTCCATATTCATCATTAAATCAATTACCACATGAAAGAAGATTATGTGCTGAGATTTATTAGTGGTAATACAAGATCTGTTAGGAGTAAATTAAGGAACCAGATTATTATTATTAACTGTATATAGAAATCGTGGCTTTATTTAATGACTTTTTTAAAAAAAAAAAAAGATTGTCTTTCATGTATTGTACATTTTGTACAAGAATTATTGTCATATTTGTGTACTTTTAGTCTACTGATATATTGTGGTATTATAGTATTTTATTTTGTCGTCATGATGACGCCTACCTTACACCTGATAGACAAGCGTAATTCTGACTCGAAACAACAAATAATGAAGACAACAAAAACAGTTTAATAAATAACTAGCATTAAGGCTAAACTAACACTAGGTACATATACACAATAACAACAACAAAATACTCCTCCCAGGATCTAAAAATACCTGTACACAACTACTATAGGCATGGTACAACATACTGAGTCATAATACATCTGTATATACATATACAAGTCAAATCTCGAGCAACAAAAGATAACAACTGATATAAATGGAGACTGGAAGGATCCAAAGACGTTCAATGCTTACCATTAGTCTCCAGATAAGACAATTATAACAGGAGGAATTAATGTTGCTGACTCGTGCTAGAATTTGCATCATGAAATAGATGTAGAAAGTAGGGGTGAGTACTAGCAATATAGTATCCAGTAGGCATCATAGACCGACTAGGAATAGTAAATAAAGCAGGGATAAATCAAAATATAACTCTACAAGTGTCTAATCACAAGTATCAGGTACATATGTCAGCAGATATAGAAGTATGCAGAGATATTTTTCTTTCTAAAATCTCAATAGGAACTTTTTCAAGTTTCTTCATATGACACGTGATTAATTTCCTCTATGTATACAATAAGGTACACCTCTGCTCTATAATAAGAAGAGGAGTACTCATTAATGTGTCTCCCATAATCATCGTTGTATTGGCATCGGAGCCTGCCATAGCATGTGAACAAGGTATTTTATAACAATCAAAAACTCTTCAAGTACAAGATTTGGATATCAAATCAACTGTTGCGACTGCATTTGGTTTCCTAGATTAATATTTTTTCCAATATCTTTTTCTCCCAAAGGGATAGAAATTGTTGGTGCATTAATGAATTTCATATGCCTCTCATGAATTTTTTGTGCAAATTGTCTATTTATTACATCAAATACAAAAGTAATGGGATATTCTCTTTCATAAAGAAACTTTGAGTTAACCGACTCAACAATATTTATCGTCATAATATTGTACCTGTAACATGTAAATGTCAAATCATATATTGTATTTATTTTAAAAATAAACATAGTAAGTTGCAATTTATTTAAGCAATTGCTGAATAAATACAACAATTGTTGCATATTTTTTAGCAGTTGCTGAAATAAATATAACAGTTGCTCTTTTTAATAGCAGCAAATATAGAAATTAAGTAATTTTGACAACTATCAATAACAACAATAATAAATTATGTTTGTTTCCTGAAAAAAAATACCCTACTCCGTCGACGAAATCCATACGCGTTCAGGATGTGTTATGGTATCTGGAATCATATATCTTATTTGATTGAAATGATCATTGAACACATTTACATTATATGTTTTTATTTTTTTTATAAAAGTGATGGACAACAATTGCATTGTGAAAATTATTTTGCATATTTTCTACAACATGCCTCATACAACAATCATAATGAGCCAAAGGATATACAATTTAGACCATTTTTTCAATACTTAGATGTCTATCAGAAATTATGCACAATTCAGGAGAATCAAGTACAAAACTATTCAATTGCTCGAAAAAATATTTGTCAGAAGCATCACATTTAGAGTACTACGCAAAATTCCACCAAAACAATATGATTTTCCGCATCCTATGCAATATCAGACAACAATACACCATCATATCTACTCTTCAAAAATGTCCCATCAACAACTATAACTTTTGTCATATGGGAAAAACCATGAATCCAAGCTTCGTATGTCACAAAAAAGTATTTAAACCTACCATTTTCAGCAACTTTCCCTGTTGTCTTACTTTCCCTATTTGATGTCCTAAGCATATGACTATATGCATCAAGCACTCCATATCCATGCTCATTTATCCTTCTTTTTAAAGACTCTGCAATTTTACTACCCTTCCAAAGCTTCCAATAAATAACCTTGCATCCCAATTCAATTCGGATTGAATTTTTCATATCCTTTGTAGATGGGCCTTTATCCTAAGGATACCTATCTTCAAAGTATGCTCCAATGATGACATTTCTTGTGGCATATGGATTATGACTTGTAAGATGTTCTAAGCCATATGTGTACATCTTTTCATACTTTCTAATGTAAAACCATTAGAATTTTCAAGCTTCACAGCTCTCAGGCACTACTTGCATTTAGGATGATCACATTTGAGACAGTACACCGCAAGTGAATTATTACCTTCCTCAATTAAATTTTTTTTTTCACCCAAGCAATTTTTAATGCAATATCTAGCTCTTGGTTATTATTAAATGATATATCTTTGTAAAAAACTTGTTTCATCAACTTGAACATGACTAGATTGAGTTGATTGTGTAGTTCTCGATGTACTACTGTCAACTTTAAGAGAAAGAATATGTTGACCTTTCCTCGCTTTATCTAAAATATCCATATTCATCCAACCACATTCATCATTTAACACTTGTTGGCTAACAGATAATCTACTAATCTTCCAACCTTGTAGACCCTTAAAAGAGGTCTGAACTCATCTTCCAAATAAGTATTCAGACTAAGTTGATTTTTTATTTTAAAAGGAGTCGTCTTCTGTTTTTTTACCACAATTGTGCATGTAAGTGATGACAACATCTTTCAATCCACAATTTATTTCACAATAAGTAATGATTTTATTCGCAAAATCATTATATGAGATACTTCGATGCACAATTATTGCTATCATCTCGGCCAACTCTTATTCTTCCAACGCCAATATTAACCCCTAATGTTATTTTGTCTCTCATTAATTATGTTGAAGGTACCTGAAAAGTTATAATTTTAAAATAAAAAATTTGATCATGAAAGAAAAGAAAAAAATATATCAAAATACAACAATTAAAGTAATTCATTCAACAATTGCTAAAATAAATGTATCAATTGCTGAAATATGTTCAATAGTTACACTTATTTTAGCTTTATTCAGCAATTGTTAAAAAGTTTTTAGCAATTGTTGTATTTCTCTTAGAACCTGTTGCAACAATTGCTGAAACAGCTATAACAATTGTTGAATAAATTCAGCAACTGATGTAAATATTTCAGTAGTTGTTGAATAAATTCAACAAATGTTGTAAATATTTCGACAATTGTTATATGTGTTTCAACACTTGCTACAACAATTGTCAAAACAACTAACAGCAGTTGTCAAATAAATTATTCAGCAACTACCGAAAGTATTTCAGCAGTTGTTGTATTTATTTCAGCACATGTCGTAGCAACTGCTGAAATAGATACAACAATTGCCGAAAATCATACAGCAATGGCAAGTATAATAATATAAAAATTGAATCTTTAGATGAATAATACACATAAAATCACACTATTCACTTGTCAAGATATCTAAAAGTAACTTTTAAGAAATTTTCAAAGCCACACGAACAAAATTTAATCTAAAATTTAAGATTTTTCTTTTTTTTTTTTAATTCTTCAAATAAGAATTCAAAATGAGGTGCAAAATAAATACCAACACCAACTATAGAATAACAAGAAGGAGGAGGAGGAATAGGAATAGAAATGCCTGATCGATAAGAAAATAAAAAAAAAAGCCTTATTTGAATTTTACTTTAGAAATTAAGGTTTTCATTAAAATTTGGATTAAAGTGTAAAAGTAAAAACTTGAGGACCTATTTTTAAAAAGTCAATTACTATTAAAACTTTATTAGAAATTTGTCACATATACATAGGGGTCGTTTGGCACAAAAATGATTAATGTTGGGATTAGCAACGCAGGAATTAGTAACACAAGGATTATCTCTTATCAAGTGTTTGGTTCATTACTTCCCATCAAATCTTGTGTTTGGTTTAAAACTTACAAAAAATTTCTTTCCAATTATATCCTTGAATTATTATGAAATTTTTCATTTCATGTAATTGGGTCAAATAGATTATTTTATTGTGACTTCTAACTAGCTAGGAGAACAATAATTTTGTCGCTATGTTTGTTGTTTCTTACTTAAATTATTTGACGATAAATAATTGTGATCTTAATAAATTAATCACTCATAAAATGCCAATTTTCAATTTAAGAGATAGACCATCTACTTTCAAGATCGAAAAGATGGTAAACAATTGTTAAAAAGAACAAATCATCTATATTTTCACATAAAAAGTTGCAAGTTGTAGTTTTAATATGGAGTTTATATCTTAAAAGGTCATTCAACTATGAAAATTTGTCTAACGTAGTCATTGTACTTAATTTAATAAGTTTGTATCAATAAAATCACTTAATTAGGCATTTGTATCAATTATATTAATTATTAAAAAAATTGAATGGCTAAATAATTTTTTGTATATTATGTAAATATGAACTCACAAATAAATAAAGTTTAAAAATTTGACATGATAAATTTATTAATTATTTATGTTATACAAATATAAACCCGTAAATAAATAAAATTTATAAGCTAATTTATTTAAATAAATTTACTAGTAAAAAATTACAAATATAAAACATAAAATCAAGAAAGTAAAAAAACATAAAAGAATTTGAGGGATATTTTTGTCTTTACATATCTAATCCCATGGTATTAAATAGACGATATTAGCTAATACCACCAAATGGAAGGTATTAGTTAATACCTACATGAATTGGTTATGCACAAGCATAAAATCCTATCAAATATGGTATTAAATAATATCATACGTAATGCATGGATTACTTTGTTTAGTACCTTCTACCAAATGGCCCCTTAATATTTAAAACTAGAGTCACTCTTTTTAAATTTTCACTCATTTTTGTCACCCTTAATTCATAAGCCCTACTTAACTAGTATTTCCCACTTTCTTTTTCCAAAAAATAATGTATATACTTTTATAAAAAAAAACTAAGTCTCGAGAAATATTCTCAGTCAAATTGCAAAAGTCATTATATGGTCTGAAACAGTCATGCTGTATGTAGTATAATCGCCTTAGTGTGTACTTGATAAATAAAGGATATATAAATGATATCATTTGTCCATGTGTTTTCATTAAGAAAATGGAATTAGAATTTGTAATACTCGTTGTTTATGTTAATAACATAAATCTTATTGGAACTCCTGAAGAGGTCCAAAAGGCAATTGAATATTTAAAGAAAGAATTTGAGATGAAAGATCTTGGAAAGACAAAACTTTGTCTAGGTCTGCAAATTGAACATTTAGCAGAAGGACTTTTTTTCATCAATCTGCCTATACTGAGAAAATCTTAAAATGATTCTAGATGGACAAAGCACATCCGTTAAGTACTCCAATAGTTGTTAGATCACTTGAAGTTAATAAAGATCCATTTTGTCCCCTAGAAGAGGATGAAGAACTTTTTGGTCCTGAAGTACCATACCTCAGTGCTATTAGAGCACTTATGTATCTTGCTAACTCAACCAGACCTAGTATAACGTTTTTTGTTAATTTACTAGCAATATTAGTTCTTCCCCAGCGCGAAGGCATTGGAACGGTATCAAACATATTTTGTGATACCTGAAAAGTACAATTGATATGAGTTTGTTTTATACTAACAAAGGCTGTGTAGACATTGTTGGTTCTACAGATGCAGGTTATTTATAAGATCCACATATAGCTCGATCTAAAACAGGTTATTTGTTTACATATGGAGGAATTGCTATATCATGGTGATCTACAAAGCAGTCCCTCGTTGCTACTTCTTCAAATCATGTTGAAGTAATAACGATTCATAAAGCAAGTAGAGAATTTGTGTGGTTAAGATCGATGATACATTCCTTTAAAGAAAAATGTGGACTGAAAAATGATGTCTAGGTACCCACGGTCATATTTGAAAACAATGTTGCGTGCATAGCTCAATTGAAAGGTGGATTCATTAAAAGAGACAGAACGAAACACATTTCACCAAAATTATTCTTCACACATGATCTTCAGAAGAAAGGTGATATTGATGTACAACAACAACATTCGAGTGATAATCTTACAGATTTATTCACTAAAGTATTGGCAACGCCAACATTTGAGAAGCTGAGATATAAGATTGAAATGCACGGTCTCCAAAGTATCAAGTGAAGTCTTCATCAGTGAGAGTAAAATACGCGTTGTACTCTTTTTTCCTTAACCAAGGTTCTATCCCACTGGATTTTCCTGATAAGGTTTTTGATGAGACGATACTCAAAGTGTACTACCAGATGTATGCTATTATGAGGCACATTATACATGAACATTCAAGGGGGAGTGTTATGAGTGGGTGAATGTCCAATGGACACCATCACTTTTTGTCTTCCAATATCTCCTCGCTTTAATTATTGTTATAATATGTTCCTCTTCTACTTCACCTATAAAAGGTACAAGTTAGCAACGAGAAAGGAGAGAGTAAAAAGGATATACTTCTCTTATACTTTTATGTTCCTGAAAATTTTTCTTCTCTTCCTTATTATTCTAGTAATCAATAAATTATTTTATAACAAAAATTCTATTAACCCTAGAAATTATTCTCCAATTATAACAATGCAATGTTATATACATGCTTCAAAACTTAATGAGCTCGGGCCTAAATTGTAGGCCAACTAAACATATTTGAGTAAAGTTTTATCTAGACACGAAAAAATAAATTATAACATTGCGTTAAAATGTTAAAACGAATAAAACAGATATAACCAACATTAAATAAATAATAATAAATAAAATAAACAAAACATATAATTTAACACAAAATAATAACTTAAAAGAACTAAAAGTAATAATATAAAAGTATGAATTTTTAAAAAGTTAGGTCTAAATTGGGTGTCAACAATTAGTATCAGAGCCATGATAAAAATTAAATTTTGGGCAAATTTCATATATATACAAAAAACTAATTTACTTACAACAAATATAATCCATGTTTTATTTAGATATATCGTTGATTATATTTGTTCATATTTATTGTAGTGTAATAATTTATTTTTGATCTAGATAAAAATTATACCGTAATGTCACGACCCGTCATGATGATGCCTGTTAGATCCCGCCTACAGGCAAGCCAACCCAATGTCCACGTCCCCTATCCTAAATTAATAGCAATAACGATACCAGCAACATATGAGTACAACGAATACAACTTACCTAGAACCTGGAAGTCACTTGTACAGAGCTACTATTAAGTATAGTCCTGTAACATCGATACTTGTATGTTTGCTATTGTTTAAAGGTTGTGTGGGCTGTGAATACTCTTGATTAAGATAATACAAGCGGGATAGGTTGTGACTAAGGTAATACTAAGCACCGATGTTCTCAGTATATCCATTTTTATTATTTGACTGTTGGTCTGACCCCTTGGGCTTCCTGATGTGGATGAGTATACTATACAGGTGGAATTCTAAGTAACTGTCACTTATGCTATGTCTGCACCCTAGTAGGGGCTAAATGTAAGTCAAAACCCTATGATTTTTATATATGATTCTTTTACTGCTTGACTACTAGAGTGGTAGTCTAATACGAGAGTTACATACTATTTAAGGGGATGACCGTCAGTTATACCTTGTGTATCTATGGTTATGATCTTGTTGTGTTGATTCTGTTGATATGCGATTCTATTGATACCATGGCAACTAGATTGTAAGACAAATGCTATGTCGGGTGGCTTAGTTATGATATCTATTGTTGGATGGGATATTGCTGCATTATCAGCTGAGCTGCCCACCACTCAAGCCTAGAGACTTCTTGTAATTGTTAGCTAGCTGGGATTGTGTTGTCTGGATCCTAGATGTGCTAGCTAGTGGGGATGTTGATCATTTTATTGGGTTGCCTTGTACTTGAATTATGGTCTTACATTTTCAGCTGCATTCTTAACTTATCCCCTCCTAGTTGGCTATGCGTTTCGAGCTTTTTTCATCCTGGATCAGGTATCGAGGTAGTGAAAGGTCCCTTTTATTAGTGAGAGATTTGGAATAGTAATTTCTTAGCATTGTGATACGCAAGTCCAATGATATTGTCAGATGGCCTTGGTTTTAATGCTACCTTTGGGGGTGGATTAACTTGTTTCTAGTGTGTGGTTGCCAATGTCGTACTCCAATTGTCTGGTTTGAGCCTACAGAACCAGGAAGCCATTTGGGGTTAAGTTGTAAAGGTCGCTTGCATAAGGAAATAGGAAAAAAGGTAAGGTCTGTACATGTGGAATAGGGCTACAGATGGGGATAATCGTGATTGATTGGGTATCGATTAGTATGTCGAAGGCACATATAATTAGCCTGTTGTTGTCCTGTCATGCGTTAGCGGAGATGATGCGCTGAAGGGTTGATCTTGTGAGGATGGCTTATAGATTATTATACTAATTCTCATTTGCATACTGATGAGTTATTATATTTCGGATTAGCTGGGGCG
The DNA here is from genome assembly GCA_026153255.1 of Solanum medicagineum. Lineage (NCBI taxonomy): Eukaryota > Viridiplantae > Streptophyta > Magnoliopsida > Solanales > Solanaceae > Solanum > Solanum medicagineum. Next base: position 1,673 of record JAPFFP010045199.1, on the reverse strand, counting down.
ACTAGAAGTATCGTTTAATGTTGAACGTGCTTATGAATGTTGAATACACTATCTACTGTAAGTGCGTGGTTGGGATTCCAATGTGGTTTGGATGGAAGTCTTTAGGTACGTTCTCTTTCTTACTTTCGTGGACGAAAGTTCTATTAGTGGGGGATGTTGTAATGACCCTCCAATTTATTTTTGTGGTTCCGCAAATATTTTATTAGTTTGAGAATTTGCATAACAACTCGGGCTAATTATGACTTGTTGACCCAAATTATTCGATTATGGGGTGAAACGTTCGACATTTAGGCAACGTTTCGATTTAAATGAGAGATTGTAACCGTAAAATGAATTTTCAGGTAAATTCCTAGTAAATGGTCTTGGAGTGAAATTCTGATGATTCTATCAGCTCTAGATTGGCCAAATTAGGCTAGGAGCATGTTTGGTGCAACTATATCGAGTTTTGTAATTTAGCAACTGGAATAGGTCAATACACGACTTTAGTTGACGTCTTTAGTGAACGTGCTCTCAATGAAATTTCTGACAGTACCATTGGATAAAGAACGTTGAGTTTGGTCTAGGAGGACCTTTTGTTTGATTCCCTATGGCTTTCGGATGTATTTTGGCCCCTTCGATAAACTTTGACATTGGGAAATGGGACCCATATTGGAACAAAACGACCTCCAATGGGAATTTCAACTACACCATTGGGTCCGGAATGCTGTTTCCGATTAGATTTCATATATAGATTGTATTTTTTCGACCCCGAATGAGGTCAGAGCGTCGAAATTAAGTTTGAACATTTATTAAAAAATAAAAGGGTGACATTGACATGGCCAAAAAAAAAGATGCCACATGGAGGCAGTTAAGGAAAAGAAGAAAAGAAAATCAAAATGAAATATAAAGTACGAAGGATCAGGAACATTTTCCAGGAAAATGAACAAACATACGAACCAGTGTATATGTACGACTTTAGACCTTGGTTGCTCTTTCGTTTTTGAGCCGATTTGGTTGATTCAAAAGTCCAACTTGCGTATTTTTCTGAGTAGAACATTGTGGTAGCTTGAAAAATTGCATTTGGCATGCCATTTGAGGTAAAAATAGGTCGTTTTGCTGCTGTTACATGTTCCTATTTTGAAACTTTTGAAATATGATTTCTTATCCGTTTTGAACACGATTTTCATAAAATTTGGGTCTATTCTGTGTATGGTTATAACGCACATGCTGCGGTAATGTTGGATTAAATTGATAAGGATCCGTTTGGCACAAAAATCTAATTTTAGCTGTTGTAATGTTGTGCCTTTTATTGGAAACTTCGTGTTATGATATCTCGGCCGTTTCATATCGGAATTAAGTGAAATGTGAGTCTAAATTGTACTACTTTCCGAGATCTAAGCTATAGTGTGCTCACATTTTGCTAATTTAACTGTATTTTTGCGTAACATGGGGAAAAAGATTTTGTAGAACATGTACAACTCGATAAGGAACGTCACTCCATTTTTTGGTTGTTTCTTATTGTGTTGGGCTTCGTTTTGAGCTCCATTTCTAGCTATAGACTCGGGATGGTGTAAGGATCATTTTAAGGGAGTTAGTTCGGTGTTTTAAGTGCGGACCCCACTTTTCTCTTTTTAGTCACGATTATCGTACCTTCTCCCATTCTTGAGAGATCATAGCCAAAACAATCGTATTAA
>JAPFFP010045198.1:0-11817 GCA_026153255.1 Solanum medicagineum | reverse complement strand
CCATGTTATAGCTTACTTGGTCTTAAGTCAGTTGAGGTCACAACCCCACTATGCACGAAGTATTTTGGCATTCATGCATCATGGGTTTCATGACATATTGATATTATCTTCCTTCCTATATACTTCTTTCTATATATGTGACCTTATCATCTAATAAGTTCATATGCATTTTCTTGCCGGCATACTTAGTACATTAAAACATACTTATGCATACTCTTTTTCCCATATGATAAAACCATGTAGGGACCAGAGACTATCTTCATCCACCTCTTGATGGTTAGCTTGGATTGTGAGACTTTCTAGTGGTAAGTTGTTTGCTCCCAGGACAAGACCCATATTCTATCCATTGATTATGATATTTCTACTTATGTCATTACGTTGAGGGTAAGCCAGGGACATGTCTTGGCCCTCATCCTATTCTATGACTTAGAGGCATTGTTGGACATCATGTAAACTCCATGAATGGTTTTGTCATGTGTTGTGCTATTTTCATATGGAGAATATGATTATGTCTATCTCATGTTGTTGATGTTATCATGATATGTTCGTGATGAGATGTGGAAATATGGAAAGTCCTAAGTCTTTTCTATACTCATAGCGTGAGTTATACTTACCCACCCCTTAGTTCTTATGTGTTATTTGCTATGTGAATCCATGCAAATCTCTATTCCTATGACATTCCCGTAGCGTGAGTCATACTTATCGGTCCCTTATAAGTATGTCCTTGTTGTTCAATTATGCGCTTCTAAACCCATAACGTGTATATGGATACTATGAGGCTTGTTTAGGGACTCTCAAATTCCTATTCGCCATGTCACTCTAAAGCCCTAGGCCAGGGTTGTGACACCAGGCTTTACTTATTCCTACATGACGACCTATTTTGCTTCTGATACTAATATTAAAAGTGAGCCGCTTGCTGAGCCTATATGTGTTTCCACCCCAGTAGGTTAATCATTAGTGGTGAATCGGGTGTATCGGGGTTGTATTGTGACTTTTACGGAGAGAGATACTATTGTTGACTTGATATTGTTAGATATGGTGGAGTTTGATGTGATATTGGGTATGGACTGGTTATCACCTCATCATGCTATTCCTGACTGTCATGCAACGGCGGTGACTACCTTGTCTTGCCCCGACTTGCCTCAGTTGTTGTGGACTGGATCACCTAGCTCCTATCCTCAGGGTGTTATTTATTTTACGCATGCTTGTTGTTGGTTGATTGAGAAAGGATGCTTGGCATATATGGCTCATGTTCGAGCCTGTTCTCAGGAGCCACCATCATTGGAGACTACTAGGGTCGCTAGAGAGTTTGTGGATGTATCCTCGACTGATTTGCCTAGTGTTCCTCCAGACCGTGATATAAACTTTGCTATTGATGTAGAGCTAGGCACTAAGCCCATATCTATTGCCCTTTATGAAATAGCCCCGACTGAATTGAAGGAGTTGTAGGAACAATTGGAAGACTTATTGAAGAAAGGCTTCATTCATCCGAGTGTATATTATTTGTGAAAAAGAAGGATGGCACTATGTGTATGTGTATTGACTATCATCAACTTAACAAAGCGACCATCAAGAACAATATTCCTTGCCTCACTCACATTGATGATCTTTTTGACCAATTATAGGATGCCTCGGTATTCTCCAATATTAACTTGAGGTCCGATTATCATCAGTTGAGAGTCTGGGAGCCTGACGCCCCGAAGATAACTTTAGGATCCATTATGTGCATTATGAGTTTGTGGTTATGTCATTTGGGTTGACTAATGCCCTGACGCTTTTATAGAGTTGATAAACCGAGTGTTCAAGCCCTATTTGGACATCTTTGTGATTGAATTCAAAGATGATATCATGGTTTATTCCAAGAGCGAGGTTGATCATGTCCAGCACTTGAGAAGCGTACTTAAGAGATTGAGGGAAGAGAGGTTGTATGCAAAGTTATCAAAGTATGAGTTCTGGCTCGAGTCTGTTGCATTCACGGAGCATGTGGTGACAAAGGATGGTATTAAGGTTGATCCAACCAAGGTAGAAGCTGTTCATGAGTGGGCTACGCCTAAATCTGTGATTGGGATTTGGAGTTTCCTTTGCTTGGCAGGGAATTATCGACATTTGTTTTAGTGGTTATTCTCTATAGCAGCCCTATTGACTAGGTTGAACTAGAAGGATGTGGCCTTCCAGTGGTTTGATGATGGTAAGGTGTGCTTTCAAAAGCTCAAGGATTGATTGACTTTAGCACTCATTCTTGCTTTGCCTGAGGAGGGAATGCCCTTTATGGTGTATTGTGATGCTTCTGGTATGGGTTTGGGTGGTTTATTGATGCAAAAGGAGAAGATGATAGCATATGCCTCTAGACAGCTGAAGGTGCATGAGATAAACTACCCTACCCATGACTTAGAGTTGGTTGCTGGCTGGTTCATGTTGAAGTTGTGGTGATATTTTCTGTATAAGGTGCGTTGTGAGATCTTCACCGATCACTGGAGTCTCAAATACATCTTTTGTTAGCGTAATCTAAACATGAGACAAAATAGGTGGTTAGAGTTGCTTAAAGACTATTATATATATATTCTATATCACCTCAGGAAGGCCAATATGGTGGAAGATTCTTTGAGCAGGAAGGCTGCTAGTATGGGGAGTTTGGCATTCTTGAGGGTTGAGGAGAGACCCTTAGCTTTGGAGGTTCGGTCGCTTGCTAGACAGATGGTTCATTTTAATATTTCTTCTCCTTAGAGTATTTTGGCCTTTGTTTAACCCCAGGTTGTGCATGATTCGTGACAAACTATTGAGAGGTGAAGACAAGATAGTTATTATTGATTCTGATGATGTTCTGAGGATAAATAGTAGAGTTTATGTGCCTAAGGTTGGGGATTAGGTGAGATTGATATTGGAGGAGGCCCATTGAGCTGATCTACAGAGATCATGCCTCACTGGAATTTGTCAATGAGATATCCCCTCTGACTTGTAAAATACTCTATGATCTGTAGAGGGTCTCGTAAATCATCAAAAACCAGATACTTCTGCAATTTTTCCCCAAATCATGGACAACCTATAATCCTACAAATCTAAACACAAGAACACATAAAACCAACAAATATCGCATTGAGAACACACAAAATCCTAAGTTTTAAGCATCAAAAGTGCTGTATTTTGACAGCACATCAACACCCTCAACTTAGAATTGTTTCTTGTCCTCAAGCGATGACTTAATCTATATAAACAATACAGTAACACACAGACCTCAACTTAATGGAATGTATCACATACAATTTACACTTAGATGCCCACACCAACTTTTTAAAACCAGATGAGATAACTATTTAGCAAACCAAAGCATATTGATACATGTGACAACACAACTATGACAAGCAAGGGATTATCAACAGTCCACAATCACTAAACAAGTCAAATGCTAACAATGCAATACAATGCATTGCAAATGCCTCACAGAAAGAAATCCCATACTTGACACTCAATGATGATTTCATATATAACCTTGGCACTATGCAAAAACAATCACTCTCACAAAATATGTTCATGCATAATGACTAATACCATAGACTTTCCCCTGTACTCATGACTCAAACCTTCAACTAACTAGACTAGGATCACTTTAGGACTTTCTAGACTTGTAACATAGGCTCAAGGGGTTTTTGTATGATATTTTAAGAAAATAGTGACTAAAGGACCTCCTTGAAACTGTGTTTTACTACACTTTTTCCCTACCAACTCTGTAACTTTCACCTTATTCTCCCTTTTCCTTATTTAAGCTTTTTCGGGTGCTTTCTTCTCATTTTTCAACTTTTTGCCTTGTTTTTACACTTCATTTTTCTTTTTAACTCAACCAAAGGCATCTTATATTTTTCTTGCACACGGTACACGGTTTTTCTTCTTTTTCTCCTCATTCCTAACTTGCCCCCTGATTTTTGTGCTTTTACCATTACATCAACCACCCTCAACTTAGGATTTTAGCATGTGTTGAAGTGAACAATATCTATCCTCCAAACCAAGGAATCTTTTGTTAGCCACCCTCAACTTAGACTTTTTGCCTCAATCAAGGTTTACAGTGCTCAAGGAAAAACCATGGACAATTTCAAAATTTTCACTAGATAAGGCTAGGTTAATTAGGTGTTCTGAATGAATTTGTACATGTAAGCCTCAAATATTTTGAACAAGGGATATATCATCATTTAGTTGGTTATTTTTATACTAAAGTGGACTATTTCAGAACAAAGGCCTAAGATCATTTCCTAATCTATTTAATCTACAATCTAACTTAAAGTAATAGGGCAAGTTCCACACAAAATACATGAATTTAGCAAAATAAGCGCACACACTTATGACATTGCATACATTATTAACAAAAGACTGATAGATCATGCTTCTCATCTCAATTTAGCGTTACTTATAAGAACAGGTATTGTTCAAACACCTAAACATGCGTGGTTATTATCTAACTACTAATCAAAATTTTTGGTGGGTACCATTTTATAAAACAAAACATAAAAACATGGTATATGCCATAAGTATTGGTGTCATATGCTACAAATATTATCTAAGCATCCTAAACGTGCCAGTTAGATAGAAATTAAATATCCACAGGAAAAACGAACACATGAAAGAAAACATTAGGATCAAAAATTCGGGTAGTTATGGACCATAAGCTACTCATATTTCACTGAGGCCCATAACTACCCGCACCCCATCGAAAGGGATGTGCATTGTCCCTAATGCACAAGATCAATCAAAAATAAAACATAAGGGGTCAAAAATATACCTGGGCGCCTAAGCACCAGTCTGTGGCTGAGTCTGGCCACCCTCTTCCTACTGGGTAGTCTACTCAGCGGTGGTACTCTGTCTAAAGAGGCCAACACCCGTCACCTGCTCCTTCTCTCGAGCTCGTCTGATCTCCCCATTGTGCCTTGACTCTATCAATGCATGCTCAAGATCCTCCTGCTCTATCCTCCTCACACGTACTGTCTATCCTTTGGATCCTTATTCGTTCAAGGTCTCTTCCCGAGGGAAGAATGGATAGGCTCGTAGAGAGAAAATAAATCAAGCACCGACACCAGAGATATCGTCTCTATTAGTGTGACTGGTACCGCAAGTGCTGATATTATATCAGCCCAGAGCTACTGGATCTCCAAATCCAAGGCTGACAAATCTAAAGGTTGGGCCTCAGCCAATCTCTTTTGAACCTTTTTCTCAAAGGTGTCAATGCGGACATTCACTCTAGAAATACGATCCTTGATGGTAGCAGTAGTGAATGCCTGACTCCGACCCTCCGAGTCTGCGATAGCGTAGTGGACCCACGGCCTGATCTACTGAGTAAGCTGAGTCAACTAGGCCTCAGCATGTGATAACTGCTGGGCCATGGCCTGGATAGAAACGGCAGACACGTAGACCATGCTCGCTGTAGGAGTTAGTGATGTATTGGCCTCTGGTGCAATAGTAGCAATAGTGTGCCCCCTCTTCTCATCTGCAACATGTTGCGGGGGTCTCTCCTCAGTAGTAATAGCAGCAATGGTGGCATCCATCTAACAACCCTTAGGCGGTGGCACTAGGGCGAATATCTATGGCGTTGGTCGGGGTTGTGCTTGCTAGAGTGCCACTAGGTTCTCATCAACCTTGATCAGGCTGGGCTCCAAAGTAGGGCCTTGATTAGCCGGTCCAGCTAGTGTAAAATCTCTACCCTAAACTCTAAACAAAGACTATAGATCAAACACAAGATTGATGGAAGTGGCCCTCTTCAATGCGGCCTCATGTATCTACCCGGCAATGAAGCGAGCCCAATCTATATCATAGCTAGCTAAGATGCCGACAACCAAAATCGCATAATCCAGCATTAGAGTATTGTCTGCATGTGTTGGTCGGATGTGTGATTGGACAATAGCCCACAAGAATTTGGTGGGGAAGCTAAGCAAAGCCTTTACAATAGGCTCTGTATGGGTGGTAACACAAGTAGGTTCTGGACCCTGCTCTACAATATACCCGTCCACACATCTCATCAATATGGCTCGATGCTCAAGAACCTTCATGATAAGTGGGTTTCTGTCCTACCCCAACCTTTAATTGAACTCCACAATGGATCTAAGGGCATAATGCTCAGGACCAAAAAGCATATGGTGGATAGTCTCCTATGATATGTTTACTTGCTGACTCCTCACTCGTGTCTCTATCAGTTTGGGCTGTGTGAGGCGTGTATTTCCCTTGGGAAGAGTAAGCTGGGTGGTGGCTGCATAAGATGTGTAGAACTCCCTAACCATAGTTTGGGAGTACCATCCAAGTAGTGATTAGCCACTGAAGACCATATCATATCATTGTGTCTTGGAGACTGGTGACACATCTAAGTTCATCCGCAATAATTCTATGCTCCTTATAGATGGAACGGGTCGGCTTGCCCTACTCTTTTGGCTACATGCCCTCTCTATAGATCTTATCCATGTCATCGATGCACCACCGAGTAGCAAAGGAGTCTAGTGCTAATGATGATGATGGTGTGGCAGAGGATGCGGCATCTGCTCCTTCCTCAGAGCCCTCCTCAGAACTGGACTCCTCTCTGGATAGATTCATCTGTGGCATGCTACTCCCGTCATTGCCTCCATCTTTAGACTTGGAAGGACTAGCAACTGAAGCCTGAGTCCGCCCAGCTCTAGTGGATGCTGTGGTCTGTGGTACAAAACCTCTGGGTCCGACTGCGCATCAAGTATCTCCTGTGAATCACTCAGCTGAGTGACCTAATCATCGTCTGAAGGCTCATCCTTGAGCCTCCTCCTCATAGCCTCGATCTCTAAGAATTTACCCTTTGGGGCCATAGTACCTAGAATATCAACACATGCAATCCATGGTTAGCACATAAATCAAGAATTGAAATGCAAAAATTCTTCTCAGTACAGTTGCAAAAGGGCTTTATGAAAGCACATTTACGAGTCGTAGTGTCAATTACAAGTGATAAATAGCCTTCATAAACCAGTGGTTTAGAATAATTTTTGTTACAAGAAAAGTCTACGAGGCCAAGTATGACTTGTAAAGTAGTTTATGAGTCGTAAACTGAGGTCGTAGGAAATTCCCATGAATAATTAAATTCGGGTAATGATCTACCAGACCAGTCTACGAGTCGTAAAGTGATATATGACTCATAGAAGGTCTCGTCTAGTAGATACTCAGAAATATCGAGTTTCTAGAATTTTACACGTGGGGCAATTACGACTCGTAGATTGTTCTATGGATCATAAAATCCGATCATAGATAACAAATCTCAGTCACTTGAGTTTCTAAAGTCCATCACATAGACCCCAAAAGATATTTTCAACCGACTACATATCAACATTGAAGCAAGAAAGCAACAACATGGTTTCAATCATAAAACGTTATCCCCCAACATGTTTTAGGCATACACACCCATTGAAAATGATTATGCATGGATCATCCTATGGTTCCAAGCATTCCTATTAGACTTACACAAAATAACGTATCCATGCCATCACCCACCAATTCTACGAACACAGTTCATTCAATATCATTCAAGACAACATGGTGGATGGTTCAATAGGCACAACAATTAACAATCATAAGGCCAAAATACCCAATTTTGGATTCAATTAATGAATTCAACCAAGGGTAACCAAATTTCACATTACACAATTAAGATTCAAGTAGGGTTTCATGTCTAAACATCATGCCCTATAAGATTTTCAAATCAATCAATTAAAAGAAGGAAATTTAAGGGTTAAAACTAAACCAAACACTTACCAAGAATTGATATTAAGATGAAGAGAATGAAAGAGGTAACTGAGAAGCAAAGCCCTAGGGGTTGCCGAAATCTCGCAGAAAAAAGTGTCACGGTGGTCGAAAATTAGAGGGAAAAGGAAAGCTTGGGTTAGCCGGTCAATTTTAGGTCAAATATGGGGTTAAAATAATTTGACCCCTGATTTTATGCTTTACCAAGTTGTTTGAAAATTACTAGGCCTGTGTTTAAGAAACATTGATTACGAGTCGTAGATGGCTCTATGGCTCGTAAGTCATGGTTTCATAGAACCCTTTATACTTAGCAAAGTTTCAAAAAACTCACCTGAGTCCATGAACCCCATTCACGACTCATGTTTTGATCCACAAATCATAAAGTTGGCTCGTGGATTAGAGTGCATATTTTTTGCTCACTGAAAATCTCTACAAGATGGGGTAGGCATTGTAAACTTCTTTACGACATGTAGACCCACTGTAGAGACTTAACCTGATGCTCTTCTTAGCCAAATTTGTTGACTTAGTCATGTACCTGCATACTCTTCATAAAAACACTGTTACCCTATATGCAACCAATCCATTGTCCAAATTTATAACCAAAACAAACAAGACAACTACTTAAGAATCCAGAAATGGGAAACACACCTATAATTATGCTACTATATCAAAAACCTTAGGTTGCCTCCCAAGTAGCGCCTGAGTTATTATTGCGGCACAACTTAGCCAAATTAGTTAATCAGACTTCACCAGTTGCCCAAACATCACTTTTGAGCTCATCTGGATGCTTCATGGACTGACGCATGTTGAAGAAACTATTTCGTCATTCAATCTAAACCTGAGTTGACTAGCTTCCATATCCACTAGAGCTTGTTCTATGGCTAGGAATGGTCTTCCCAAAATGATTGGGACATCAAAGTCGACTCACAATCTAGAATCATAAAGTCTGCAGGGAATATAAATTTCTCAACCTTAACGAGCACATCATAGAGTATCCCCACAGGCTTTTTCACCGTTCGATCCGCCATCAGTAATCGCAAGCTAGTAGGAGTAGGAGCTCCCAATCCAAGCTTCTGGTAGACTGCAAGGGGCATCAAATTGATACTGACACCTAAATCACATACTGCCCTTGCAAACTCCATATCTCCTATAGTGCAAGTTATAGTAAAAGCATCTGGACTTCGTAGTGATAGCACTACAATGTTAAAGCTCTTGAGAAAGCTCTTGACTCACAGTACGCTTTTTGGTGACTAAGTCCATCATATACTTGGCATAGCCTAAAATTTTCTCCAAAGCCTCAATGAGAGAGATGTTGATAGATAATTACTTAAGCATGGAGAGAAAGTGCTTGAACTTGCCTTCCTCCTTCCTCTTTTTGATTCTTTGAGGGAAAGGAGGAGGAGGCCTAGGGGCAGGCTTAAATTTCTGTGGCACTTCAACTACTTCACTTACCCCATCCTTGCCATTATCATATCCTGTATCTGCATCCTTAGCTGCAACCTTCTCCTCACAAACATCTTGCTCATCAACCGGAACAGGAGGATCAATAGTGCTCTTGCCACCTTTAGTAGTAACCGCTATACACTTCCCTTTATTCTTAGGATTTTGCACTATATTGCTAGGTAATGTACCCTTTTGACACATATTCAACTAAGTTGACACTTGACCAAACCATTGTACAAGTTGTTTAATAGCCAAAAAATGAGACTCTATCTTTTGATTGATATTAGAGATCTCTGTTTTCATGCCCTTTAGGGTCTCATCCTCTGTCTCATCTTTTTTCAACAGGTGATCAGACATCTCCTCAATTTTGAAACTACCTGAACCTGCGTCCAGGTTGTATGGTTGCATATAAGGACCATTTCTGAAGCCTTCTCTTCGACCCTAGTTTGAATATGGACCCCTTTTCACATCATAGTAACCACCACAGTTATGACTGAAAACTCCATCTCTACCATAGTTCTGACCTTGGTTTCCTTGACCTTGGCGCCAATAGTCCTGAGTAGACCCTTGGGCATTAGTTCGAAAACCCTTGTGTAATCATTTACAAAACATTGTCCCCCGCATAATATGGCTCCTTGTACATGGGTGCACGTGGAAGTTCAACGCATTCACTTTTTCTTGGTTCTGCTTGATTACCACCTTCATGCTTGTGCGAAGCTGAGCAAGTTGTTGCATAATTTCTTCATTAATTTTGGCTTGCTCTGAACCCACACTAACAGCATATGAATTATTCATGGAAGCTCTATCCCGCTGCCCCCATAGATGATTCGTCTTGACCACTTGCTCGATATGTTCAACAATCCTTGCAAATGGTTGATCTAGAAACATGCCACCCATGATTGTGTCAGCTCAAGCATGACAATTCTCTTCGAGGGCACTATAGAAAATCTCTACCAAGGCATCATCAACTATCTTGTGGTCAGGGATGCTCCTCAGACATTTAGTAGATGGCTCCCATGTAGTGCTTATTGAATCACCAGAAGTTGCTAAAAGTTGTTGATCTGATCCTTCAACTTGAGTTTCTTTCATCTAGGGAAGTACCTCTCCAAAAAGGCCTTTTGCAAATTTATCCAACTACTAATTGAACTCTGCGGGAGCGTAGATAGACATAATGCAACTACCATTGAGAGACAATGGGAAGACACGAAGTCTCATAACATCCATTGGCAAATTTTGTGTCCCCATTACACTCTTACAAACAAATGCCATATTGTGCAAGTGGCTATGTTGTCCTATGATGGTAAGGCCACATATAGCCCATAAATCTGCAATATCTGAACTTTGTGTCTGCTGACAGTGGTGGAAACACAATGGCGCTAGTCACATCCATAACCATGGGGTGTAACCTGTACGGATTCCACCGGTAAGAATTGGCATTAAATTTCCGAGGTTGTGGAATGTCCTCCAAAGGAGGTGGGTTCTTATTCCTATCATCATCATTATTATCCCAGTTCAAGGTTGCATTGACCACTTTGTTGGCATTCTCTTGGGCCATTCTTCTTATAGTTCAAGTGGATCTCTAGTTCTAGTAAAGTTAAGGGATTGACTTGACTCCAAATCTTGGGCTTACACCAAGACCTTTGGTCAAAGGTGAGAGGCACATTTCACTATGCGACTTGGCCCATCTCCATAGTATGCAATACTAACCATTACCTATAAGTCCGAGTACAACCTCTCGTTGGCCCAGTTCGGTTGATCAAACAAGAACACTTCAATTGAATCCTGTCAATCAATCTCTGTTCCTATTCATTACTGCCTTAGTTTAGTCAGTAACACTAGGCGAGTTCTAATGTTGTCCACCACTGGAAAACATGCAAAATAAAGAGAATTAATCAATACATGCATATACCCAATCCAAGAATTGCAAATTATCCGGCTTTACTTTTTTTAGTTCTTCATAGTTCCCACAACCATAGTTATGGATTTAGCTACTCATGCTATGTGTAGATGAAGAAATTATGAAATGAGAAAATATAATTAAACACTTACACAATTGAATTGAGCCCAAGCAAATCTAGGATCAATTAGAATCACAAGCTTGAAGATCAAATTTAATCACAAGTGTTTCTCACAATGTTTCTCTCTCAAGTATTGAGTTCTCCAAGTACAAACCCTAAAAAATCTTAATAATGATGTCCTCCCTTGAAAAATAACCTAAAAGTACTATTTATACTAATTATAATTAAGTCCTAAGTACATTAGAAAAACTAGTCGGCAAACTCCATGAAAGCTTTCTACGACTTGTAGTGTGATTTACAGCTTGTAGTCAGGGTCTCATAGCCAGCTACTGAAATTTTGGACATCTCTTCTATGACATTACTTCATGACTCGTGAACCGATCTACAACTCGTACTGCATGCTCATGGACTTCAATTTCATCAAATTGTCCCTCACTGGAAATCCTTATGAAACCTATCTATGCGACTCGTAGAATGCTCAATGACTCATATGCAGGTCTCATAGAGCTGATCTTCAGAGATCATCACTCACTGGAATTTTTCATCAGACATCCTCTACGACTTGGAGAATTGATCAAACAAGAACACTTCAATTGAATCCTGTCAATCAATCTCTGTTCCTATT
>JAPFFP010045197.1:0-11818 GCA_026153255.1 Solanum medicagineum | reverse complement strand
CGGTGCTAATACTCCTCACAGGACTCAATATGCTCATAAATCTATCAATCCATCAAGAAACTCTCATCACCCAACCCCTACGGGCAAGAATATCTTTCCAATTAAAGGGAATATATTCATTCAAATCTATCAATACTAATTTCAGTTATCACAATCATCAGCACACTCTCCTCAAGACTCAGAGTCAGTCAAACGTCACATTCAGACATTCAAGGCTCTAAACATCCCCCTAAGTTCATTATTCAAGTTTTTATAGAGAGAATTTATAAGAGTTTAATCCCAATCACATAAATATGTAAGTGAACAGTAAACATTAAGCATGATGATCATCAATTTAGGATATGAAAATATATTTTTAAGAATGTATTTAAGAACTCAAGATAATATCCAAGAATTTAATGTAAATATTCAAGAACTTTCAAGAAATTATAATTCCAGACTTCTAGACATTTATTTTTCATTCTAACTGTACATTGACACATGGAAGGACAATCTCATGCTTTTTGGTAGCCTTTACATACTTGGGAATAGAGATTGTTCAAAGAAATTGGAAGGTCTCTTGAAAAACCCTTGAGTTATCTCCTCTTCTTGTCTCAGACTTCCATAAAAATACTTAGAAAAATTTATGGGTTTGAACCCTTTATGTACAAAATACCCTTTAAAAACCGATTTGGTATATTAAAATGTATTCGGAAGGACGAAATTACCCTTCCTGAATTAAAAGAAAGAAAACATAAAATTTTGGGACACAAGTGCACATCGCGGAGAGGTGTGCACCAGTGTTTTTGGTGGATTTTTGTGAAAGTCGATTTCCTATCGAAAAGCAAGAAAAACTTAAGTGTTGCTCCGCACCCCTGGCGCGTTGCAGAGGGAGCTCAGGAAGCTCACTCTCTCTGCCCAAAATTGGGCATTTCGAAAATCGACTTGGCTTGTTTTAAGTCGGGTTGAGACCACTTTCTGATTTGATTTTCCGCACTGATCGCAAATTCAGTCTTAGATTTCCCATCAGAGCTTTGGAAGACACGTTGTGCGCATGATGCATCTTAGGGGCATTTTGGAAATCTTATAGGGTGTTACACTTTGAGTTTGTGGTTATGTCTTTTGGGTTGACTAATGCACCGGCTATATTATTGGATCTCATGAATAGGGTCTTAAAACCCTCCTTGACTTGTTTGTGGTGGTTTTTATTGATGATATCTTGATTTATTTCCATAGTGAGGAGGAACATGTGGATCAATTGAGGGTGGTGTTGCAAATCTTGAGGGAGGAGAAGTTGTATGCAAAATATGAGAAGTTTGAGTTTTGGTTGAAAGATGCTGCTTTTCTAGGGCATGTAGTGTCAGGTGATGGCGTTAAGGTAGATCCTAGGAAGATGGAGGTCATTAGAAATTACCCTAGACCTTTGACTCCATCGGATATTAGGGGTTTCTTGGGTTTGGCGGGTTATTACCAGAGATTTGTGAATCGCTTCTCTTCTATTGCTTCTCATATGACTAAGCTGATGTAAAAGAAGGAAAAATTTGTGTGGATCAATGAGTGTGAAAGGAGTTTCCAAACCTTGAAAGGTAAGATTGTCTCCGCTCCTATCTTGGCCCTACCAGAAGGGTTGGAAGGATTTATTGTATATTGTGATGCCTCGAGAATTGGTTTTGGGTTTTGGGTGTTTAGATGCAAAGTGGCAAGGTGATAGCGTATGCCTCTAGACAACTTAAGGTGCATGAGAAAAATTATCCGACCCATGATCTTAAATCGGCGGTTGTTGTATTCGAAAATTTTGGTGTCACTACTTATATGTGATTCATGTTGATGTGCTTACCGACCATAAGAGTCTCCAATGTGCGTTCACCCAAAAGGATCTTAACTTGAGACAAATAAGGTGGTTATAACTCCTTAAAGATTATGATATGAGTGTGCATTATCACCCCTAGAAAGCTAATATTGTGGCATATGCTTTAAGTAGGGTGTATATAGGTATTCTAGCTCATATTGATGATGGTGGCAAAGAGGTGGCTAGAGAGGTTCATCGGTTGGCTAGATTGGGGGTTAGGTTGGATGAAGTTGATAATGGGGTGTAGTGGTTGTTGATGGTTCTAAATCTTCTTTGATTGAGGAGCTAAAGGCAAAAAAAGAACTTGACCCTGCCTTGCTAGAGTTGAAGGTCTGGGTGAGAGATGGTAAAGTGAAGGTTTTCTCTTAAGGAGGAGATGGTGCCCTTAGGTACAAAGGTAGATTGTGTGTGCCAAATGTGGATGATTTGAAAGAGTTAATCTTGAAGGAGGCCCATAATTCATCCTATTCCATTCGCCCCAGTTCTACAAAGAATTATAGAGACTTGAGGGAAGTGTTTTGGTGGGGCAGTATGAAGAGAGATATTGCCAAGTTCATATCCAGATGTCACAATTGCCAACAAGTGAAAGGCAAACATTAAAGGCCGGGTAGCCTAGCCCAATATATAGAAATTTCTATTGGAAGCGGGAAGAAATTAACATGGATTTTGTGGTTGGGTTGCCTAAGACTAGGAAAAATTTTGACTCTATTTGGGCTATTGTGGATAGAATGAAAAAGTCAGCTCACATTCTACTGGTCAAAACTACTTATGATGGCGAAGATTATGCTAAGTTGTACATTCATGAGTTGGTTAGATTATATGGGGTGTCCTTGTCTATCCTTTCGGATCGTGGTGCTCAATTTACTTCACATTTTTCGAGGTCCTTCCAAAGAGGTATTGGTACTAAGGTGAAGCTTAGCATGACCTTTTATCCTCAAACGGATGGCCAAGCTGAGAGGACTATCCAAACTCTTGAATATATGCTTAGAGCTTGTGTTTTGGAGTTTAATGGTAGTTGGGACGAACATCTTCCACTCACTGAATTTGCTTATAATAATAGCTACCACTCAAGAATTGGTATGGCTCCTTTTGAGGCTCTTTATGGTAGGCATTGTAAATCCTCAGTTGGGTGGTTTAAAGTGGGGAAATGGCTTTGCTAGGTCTGGATTTGGTCATGGAAGCCTTGGAGAAGGTGAGGCTGATTAGGGAGAGATTAAAAACACCCCAAAGTAGACAAAAGTCCTATCTGAAGTGAGGAGAAGAGATCTTGAGTTGAAGGTTGGTGATTGGGTCTATTTGAAGGTCTCACCCATGAAGGGTATGGTCCAATTTGGCAAGAAGGGTAAGTTAAGCCCAAGGTTTGTAGGTCCTTATAAAGTTTTTAGGAGAGTAGGTAAGGTTGCATATGAGTTGGAGTTGCCTGGTGGAGTTGGACATGGTGCATCCAGTCTTCTATGTGTCCATGTTGAGAAAGTGTGTGGGTGACCCAAGTGCTATAATGCCTTTGGATGTTGTGGGTGTACTAGAAGATAATTTGACTTATAAGGAGGTCCTGGTGGAGATTTTGGATAGACAATGAAGAGGTTGAGGAATAAAGATGTAGCTTTTATCAAGGTCCTTTGGAGGAACCAAGAAGTTGATAGTGCCACATGGCAAGCCGAGGCGAACATGAGAAAGTCATACCCATATCTCTTCCGCTCTACTCAAGCCGAAGGTACTAACTTAAGTTCCCTATATCATTTCAAATCTCAAGTTTCAGCCCATATGTCATTTTGCATGCATTCATGTTTATGCTGACAAGTTTATGGTGATTTCTGACATTCATGTTGAGATTTTTAGAAATTGTGGTTAAGTGCATTTGTTGTATTTATGTCGGGCTAAAATCTTCACGATTACTTCTCTTATGTACATTTCTTTGACATTGGGGACGAATGTTCCCAAGGGGGAGATATTGAAACGCCCTAAAAATATGCTTCGAAAATGCTCATAATTGTAATTTCCATATATCTCAAAATTCATGAGTGATATCGAAAATTCAATTTCATATTCCTGATCAGGGGGCAAAATTGATTGGGAAATGGGTATTACCCCGATTTCAGAGACTTGTAATGAAAAGTAATTTTAGCAAAATTTTCTTATCAGTGTGTATCCGCGACCAGACCGAGACGCAGACTGTGCGTGGATCAATTTATTTTTGTCCTTCGCGATGGGTCTCCGTCGCAGACCAAACGTGAACCAGTTCAACTTTTTCCTTAGTTTTTCATTTCTGCCCAAGGGCCTTAAAGCAACCAAATCAAAAGATAATTTTTTTATGCACAACCCGAACTAGTGTTGGCATGCGATTGGGCCTCAACGCGCTACTGTAGTGGACATACACTTAACTTCTTTTTAAAAAAATTTCGACGAGGGTTGAAAAACTCATTCGAAAAATTTTTGGAAAACAATACATATATGCGCGCCCAATCTACGAGGCACACTTATAGAGAGAATGACAAAAGGAAGACATAATGTGTCTTAAAGAAGGAACATTTATCGTGGAAGAAAAGGAGTCTTATCTTACTTTATGTCTAGCCAATTGGAATGAAGACTTTGAGTAAATATTATTATTTTAGTCCTTTCTGACTTGTTTAAAAAGAGCACTCTGAGATTTATCAAAATTCTTAGTACATATTCTAGCAAGCTACGACTAAAAACAACTTATTAGATCAGGTATGTTTGTTTACTTATATGAGCTATATATATTATACATCTCTCAACACTTTCAAAGCTGGTTATTGTTTATTAATATGAGACAGCATAAATCCACAATATAATTATGCCTGAAAATAGTGAAGTAATGGGTTGGTATCCTTATGAAACATTGTAGGCGTAAGGCAATATATCACACTGGATTATGGTAAACCATGCTAAGAATAATAATAAGTGTTGATTAGGAAGAGAAATTTATTTTATAATATATATTGGGAACAGAGAGATTTATTTTATAATATACATATTGGGAAGAGAGATTTATTTTATAATATATATAGTTCATGAAAAATACTTATTCTGATGAATGATATAGAGTTTATCTTATTTAATTACCTTATAAAATATATTATGATAAAACATGTTTATACTTAGAAACCTGAAATCCTTGTACTTAGAAGTGATTCATGGCCAAGTTAGAGAAATCCTTAGAGAATACCACTTATGAAACAAGCTAAATCTAGAATATTTACATAGTTTTCGCTATATAAATGAAAATAGGAGTGAATTTTCTTTTAATTTGTGAGGAGCATTTTGGATAATTCCCAACCCCTTCCAAGTTTCATATCTGAACATAGGGGTCATTTTTCTTAGAATAAGGGTTTCTAAACCCATTTTTAGACCTTCAAAGGAGATAGTTTTGGGAGAAGAAGAGAAGAAGAGTTAGAGATCTTGAAGTTGGGATTAAATTCTTGTAAAGGCTTGTATTATTCTTCATCCTAGATATGTAAGGCTAATTTTAAATATGGAATTGTTCTTCCATGTGTCTCTTAATTGAAATAGATTGGTAGATGAATGTATTGAATTATCATGTATAAATTTCTTCAGTATTTTCTTATAAAGTATATTTATCTTATGTATTTTCCTATATTAATAACCATCATAAAATTAATTTACCGCATAAATATTTTCATGAGTTATTTCATAAAATCCTGTATGTTATTTTACTAAAAAAATTGCAAGAATCAACTTAGGAGATGAGTCTATAGCCTTGCTAGTATGAATGTGCTTGTTGTAAGTGATGGTGGTGCTGCATTGAGAATGTTGATGGTGATGTTGATGAGATTGTTGTCCCTAATGTCTTAAAGAGCTTGAACTTAGTTCTAAAAGAATGTTCTGAGTCTAAGGGTTTAATGGTTGATGTAATGAGTTGAGGTAATGATGTCCAATGACACTAGATGGAGAGCAATGATTGACGTCTTATGAGCATGTTGAGTCCTAGGAGGAGTATTGAGCACCAAAATGAGTTCTGTTCGCACTCATAAACTACGTGGCTAGTGTAGGAGAGGATTGTACCGTAAAATCGAATGTTTCCTTAGTCCCCAAAAGAGGACTTGATGTTCTTTATTGGTGGATCCACATATGTGATGTCCTTTACCCCGGCAAGGTACTTGATGGATGTTGCAATGACATCGCTTTGTTGTATCATCGTCGGTTCATAGGTGATGGTTGTCGATTAGAGAAACTCCTAGATAGGTTCCACACTGATAGTACTCTGATGTTGAGTTAAGGCTATGAGTTTTGATTGATGTTGATGAGTTACTGTTTACTCTTTATTCTTACTTAGATGAACATTTGGTATTCTGAGTGAGTATCGTATGAGTTGATGTTATTCTTATCCTGCCTAGATTGTTTCATTCAACTATTTTACATGCTCATACATTCCACGTACTGACGTCCATTTGGGCCTGCATCTTTTTATGAGGCAAAGATAGGTATTTGAGATCCTCAATAGGCGCTCTATAGAAGGTCCATTCCCCCCAAAGCTGATTGGTGAGTCCTCCACTGCATTCAGAGGATACCATTTCATATTTCCTATGTTTTGAGTTAGTTTCATTTTGTGTTGTGGTAGTCATGGCTTGTTATAGTACCATTCTAGACTATTGAGGTAGAGGCTTCATAGACTAGAGGATAATGATTTGATGTTGAGGTCTCCCTCTCCTAGATTCAAGTTTTCTTAAAACTGCTATGATGTTATAGATGTTGAGACCGATCTCATTAGCCTATGGCTTTTTTTCATTATTATATAAGTTAATTGAGTTGCCCACTGTTATGTTCTCCACATTCTAATGTCTCCCGCTATGTAGATGATTGAATGAATGTGATGAGGCCAAATGGTTCGCTGGGGGCTAGCAATAGTCTCTGCATGTCAGCCAAGTCTAGGGTACCCTCCCGGGGCGTGACAGAAGCTAATCATGAGTTATCTTGTAGAACGATGGTAAGTCATCACTGTTTACAAATATTTAATTGATATCAATTGAGGTATGTTGAAATTTGTTCAATTTCTTAGGTAAGCGTATAAATACAATTTCTCCACATGGTGACTAACAGGGAAAAAAGATTCACTGTTTGTTTAAGGACTAGAAAATGTAGTTGTGGTCGTTTTCAGAAGGACAAAATCTCATGTGGTCATGCTATGCTTTTGTTAGGTACAGAAGTTTACAGGGCAAGGACTATAGTTCACATTTTTACAGCAAAAGAAACTTTGAAGATTGCCACCAGGTTTTAAGAGACTTAGGATATACCATCTGAACTTCTAGAACCAAAATTATTATACCAGACTTTAAGAGACAGCCTGGAAGGCCATGTCTTGAACGGTGGGAAATCATTCGGTAAAAATAAGTCTAAGAGAGCAAAAGTGACATGCGGCGCATGAGGTCAAGTGGGACATAACAAAAGGACATATTCTAGACATCCCCCAAGAAAAAATAGTAGCGTCATAAGGATTTGTTACCTGTTCTTTTGCCAGAATTAGGAAAAAATTATTTTTGCACCGACTATTTTGAGTTTTTTTTTAATTTGGGAATGATTCTTGGATGATTTTTTCACAATAGCTTAAATGGATTTACAATATGTGTTTCATTATAAGGTGATTCTTTGTTTAGCGACATATATTTAGATTTGTGCATATATTTTTAGTATTTAAGTATCTATATTTGATTTAATGGTGAAAAATTGATATATATTTGCATTTAATTGATATATAATTGGTATATTGGTAAGGACTTTATATACTATTAATAAAACAAATAATATACTTGGAAAAAAAATCAGTACCTTTAATTTTAAATGATATATATTTGATCTATTCGTAAAAACCTGGACATCCCTTTTATAGACCTAAATAATGATTTTTAAAGATACACCTAAAGAAAATATTTTGTGTATATTTTTTGGTGTTTAATTGATATATAATTGGTATATTGATATTGACTTGGCATACACTGAATAAAACCAATAATATACTTTAAACAGATCAGTATATTTGCATTTTAATAGTGCTCCGCTCCCCCCTCCCCTCCTCCTGGAATAAAATCAATAGGAATCTTTAAAAAAACACCTAAAGATATTTATATATATATGGGCATTTGAGTGACATACTCTGAATGAAAACAATAATATACTGGAAAAATTCACTATATTTGCATCCTAATAAGTTGCTTATATATTTTTAGTATTTAAGTGATATATATATATATATATATATATATATAGATATATATTTGTAAGAACTTGATATACCTTTAATTAAAAAAGAATACTTGAGAAAATCAGTAACTTTGGTTTTGAAATGGTATATATTTGGTCTATTGCTAAAAACATGACATGCCCTTGAAATAAACCCAATGGTGATCTTAAATAACACCTAAAAAAAAATTGTGTGTATCTTTTGATCTATAAGTGATATATAATTTGTATGATAGTAACGACATGACATACCATGAATTAAACTCGAATAATAAACTTAAAAAATACACCTAAAAATTTTAACGAAAGATATTTGTGAAATATATTTTTGATATTTAGTAAATATATAATTGGTATAATGGTATGGATTTGGCATACGCTGAATGAAACCCACAAAAAACTTAAAGAATTATCTTGAAAAATATACTTAAAGAGATATTTTTCTATATTTTTTGGTGTTTAAGTTGTAAATAATTGGTTTATTGACATCGTTGACATACCCTGGATGAGACAAAAAATATACTTTAAAAATCAGTGTATTTGCATTATAAAAAAATTGGACTATTTAATACTGATTATATCTATGTATTATAATTATATAAGTATAAATTACTTAACTAAAGTAGACACATGACGGATATTATAAATTTTCATTGAATAAAATCAATAATAGACTAAAAATTCAAACAAGCACAATGTTTTATGCCCATGAAAAAAAACTAATTACTTTAAACACAAAAAATCCAACAAAACTGAATTAAGAAACAGACACAATGTTTCATGGATGAAGTCTCAACCTTTTTCAAAACATTTTTGTTTCATGACTGATATTATAAATTTTCATCGAACAAAATCAATAATAGACTAAAAATTCAAACAAACACAATGTTTTATGCCCATGAAAAAATACTAATTACTTTAAACACAAAAAATCCAACAAAACTGAATTAAGAAACATACACAATGTTTCATGGATGAAGTCTCAATCTTTTTTAAAACATGTTTGCTTCTTTGTAGAATTTAATCCATAAAATCTATATTAGAGTTGACTCAATCTTCATCGATCTTGAATTTTCCTTTCAAATCACTTTTCAAATGCTTTTCATTATAATCTGACTCAAATTCTTCAAAAGAAATTGAATAAACAATCTTCTGTTTTGAATTTGTGTAACTTTTTTGTGAATTTTAACGACCAAATTAGAATCGGAAACACCCCACCACATGGCTACTATGTACCAATATTCACCAGACCCCTCATCCATTATCCCCACCCCACAATCACTACTAAAAATTGGGGCAAAAGTAACGGACTACGTCGCTACGGACTACATCGCTTTTTTCGTCAAAATCGATGGAAAATCGATGCAATCCATTCTGTCATTTTTTTGCTCAGCACTTTTATGAAAGCAATAGACTATGTCGCTTTTAAAGTGACAACAGCCTCACTTTATTTATCCTATCATTTGTTTATCTTTTTTTAAAAAAAAAGTGACAGACATAGAGTCACTGTCCGTCGTTTTTTTTAAAAAAATTATTTTGATAAAATTAAAATTTACGACAGACATATGATCACTGTCCGTCACTAGTTTTAAAAAAATATTTGAAAAAGATTTAAGAAAAGCTATGGACGAAAGTTCCCTGTGTGTTGCTATTTTTAAAAAATTATCTTAAAAAAATTAAGAAAACCGACGAAAGTAGGGTCCTTGTCCGTTGCTTTTTTGAAATTTTTATTTTAAGAAAATTCAAAAAGTTATGGACATAGGGCCCTGTCCATCGCTTTTCTTGAAAAAATTTTAAAAAAGATTCCAAAAAAGTGAGGACTTAGGGACCTTGTCCGTCGCTTTTTCTGTAGTTTTTTTGACAGTAGAAACTTGCAGTTTCAACTGCCTACCTGCAATATAAAAAACAATAGATTTCAGCCCAAACAAGCAATCCAACAACAACAACAACTTCAACATACAAAGTACATAACCCAACCAAAATTAAACCTTCAAAACGAATAAAATCCAAAAATTACAATGTTTTAAACCAACGTAAAGTTAATCAAAATAGTATAAAGTTACAAAACATAACTAAATTGTTCAAAACATAACTAAATTGTCCAAAACATAACTAAAATGAACCTGAATACTATTCTTAACAAATACATCATCACTCTTATCAGATTCATTGGGAGTGGAAGGACATGATGAAGGCCGACGAGCGAGGTTGAGCACTTGTTCTTTGATTTGTATAACTTCCTTTTGTTACTCAACCCTCCTTGCCTCAAAAACTGTGAATGCACTTGAAAGTTGTTCTATATTCTAAGACATGGCAGCCAACTGAACCCAATCAAGGGCCTCGGCCCGAGTCAACGATTCAATGCCTTCTAAAGCTGATTGGAGTCGTCGTATGTCATTCCTAGAGCCCATCCCATAGATGTGACCTTTTTGGCTCCTGCCAACTACTTTCGCAATCAATATTTGATTGGACAGTTCAAGCGTAAGTTGGACAACATCCCTAAGCTCTCGAACATATCGCTCGTAGTCTTACTGCATATATATATATATATATATAAAAGCTTACGTAGGCTTGTTCAACCCACATGTCCGGCTCTGACTCATCATCCTTCTTTCTGACATGAGTCTTCTTAAAAACCTCATGCTGAAAAAGAACATGTACCATTTGTTGCTTCCATAAATAATTAATAATATAAATAATGGAATAATATTTAATCAAAAAATGTATTTAAGATTATGAGTTTAAACTTTAAATTTAAAAATCTTACCATCTCCCTCGAAATAGTCCCAACACTCTTTGCATCTCCGGTGTGCAATGAGTCACCCTTGAGACTCCCTCTAGCCTTTTTGGCTTGGTCATACAAAGCTTTAAATTTGTCGATGTCCCAATACCAACGCAACTCTCCATATATGTGTGGCTACAACCACTGCGAAGGTTTTCCATCATCCCACACTCTCTTGAGCCAGCTAGATAGTCTGGAGCTCGCTCTTCTCTCAAATGTGGTCCCAATGACCATATTGTACTTTTCCTCCAAAGTACACATAGTCTGAAAAAATAAGAAGAAAAGTGTTAGAGATTCAGTTAGATAAATTATACTACAAATAATAAACTTAACTTAAAATAAATATAAAAACTTACCTTAAACTCATTAAACACCGCTTGATGAATTCTGTCTAGAATCTCTCCCCAAGAGTGATAGGGCTCATTAAACAACCTCCTAACACTCTCCAATCGGGCCTTGGAAGTTACCTTCGATGGATGTCACCTGCAAGACATACAAAAAATATATTAGTTCATGAATATTTTAGTAATATAGCAATAAATAAATAAATTGAAGAACAAGCTTACGAGGCTCCATCAGGCGCTATCAAAACTCTCTTAACCTTGTCTCGCTAGCCAGGAGCTAACTGAGTTACATCTGGTGCTGCCTCGGGAGTAGCAACAAAAGCAGGTGAAGCTAATGCCGAAGGATGCACATAATGTTGAGTCAATAGAAGAGTGACAGCCTCAGCACTATCTGAGGGATGATAGGTGAGGAGACTAAGATGCGGGAGACTGAACATTGGGAGATGGAGCACCCGAAGATGATAATCTGTAAGATCATGGAACAATATCTGTGGGTGGCTGCAGCGGTAGATCCAGGATTTAAAGCTTGTGGGTGCTTATCTGGCAAGTATATTTAAGTCTGAGGGATGATAGGTAAGAAGACTGAGATGAGGGATACTGAACACAATCACTGTGGGTAGCTGCAGTAGAGGATCCAGGATTTAAATC
>JAPFFP010045196.1:0-11818 GCA_026153255.1 Solanum medicagineum | reverse complement strand
CCTACCATCAACGAAACCTATCTTGCTTTTACCCACTAGTGCAATTTTCATGGACCTACTCCACAGGGAGTAATTTTTTGGTCCAGTTAATTGAAAAGAAATCAAGGCATTACCCGGCGTGTCACATGGTTGTAGGAATAGCGGATGATTGGCGTCGATTACTGTACCAATTCTGACTGTCGTCGCCTCCGCAGTGATTTCTTCATCTTCAGACGCCATTGCCGTCGCTATCTACTCCAATCGATTTTAACCTAGAACTCGTGAGGCTTAGACGAATCGTCAATTCCCTAGCGCTTTGATACCATGTCAAGAAACGACAGCCAAGAAACCACAAGGAGTTTTAAGGGAATGGGATTGATTGTTAATCGAGGAAGAGCTCCGATAAGGGGGAGCTATCAGCTTCCTCTGTTCACTCGTCTATAAAGGGGAAAGTTGTGTTTCTGATTAGGGATTTAATCCCTTCAATCCCCTATATATATACTTCATAATAATCCTCTTCTAATCCCATTACTTTATGGTTAATTAATCCTACTTAGACTAATATTTTGACTAGTTAATTTACTAGCCCCCCTTTTCCCTATATTATGTAATTATTAATTAATACAAATTAATTTTATCTCTAATTACTCACTATTCTCAACAGTATTAATTGCCACTACTATCAAGAATGATTGTTGTTGGTAAGTTTTCAAAATCTGCAAGCAGAACCCTTGAATATTTTCGTTTAGCAATGAATGATTGACAAGTAGTTGAGAGAGGGATTGGGACTGATTGATTGTTATAATTTGTGAACAAATCTGCATATTTATAATGTAAAAGGAGGAAGTTAAAATTTTGATAAAATAGCCTGGTGACTTTTGAATATAAAGTACCATTCCAGTGAAGCTATGTCTATGGGTAAGGAAAATCTTAACTTTCCAACAAAACTCAACTCTTTCTCAACTAGGCTTATATACAATTTACAAGCTACTCCAACTATCCGCCAGTTAGCTAGTAACATTAGACAAATACAATTTCACGCGCACAATATGAATCTTTTGATTTAAAGGAGTTTAAATTGAGATATATTTCTTCTAGAACTTGAAACACTATACACATGAAATGCTTGCTCTAACTAGAGTTTAGAAATTAGTGTGCTCTTGGTTTGTTAATCAGTTAGTTATGATTCTGTTAAAGTAGTTAGTAAGTTAGTCATAATTGTCAAGTGGTTGGATAGTGAAAGTTGGTTAAATTTTGTGTATATATACATGTATTGTACTCCAATTGAGACTGATTTTGAGAGATTCAATACATACTATATTCCTTCATCTTCTCCTTTCTCTCTCTACATTCTCTGCATCATCAAGGATGAGCAGCCATTGATGCTAGGCTAAGAATTAAATATGGTATCAGAGCTAGGTCGCTCGATATCAGGCCTAGCTGTTTTCTGACATAGAAACTGATAATCCTGAGAAGAATCAAAAAGGAGAAGCAGTCAATTGACAGATCCAGATCAGAAGTTTTTTTGCTATTTCGATCGAGACAAAGGAAAAAGGATGTAGGCGCCAAATTCATCTTCTAATTCTCAATCTCAATCGAATCCACAGCCTGAGAAATTCACTGATATTCATCCTTGAAGCCCCTTGTATCTTCACCCATCGGATACTCCAGGTAGCATTTTGATTTCACAGCAACTGATTGGCATTGAAAATTGCACTGGTTGGAATAATTTTATGAGAGTTGCATTGTTAGCTAAGAACAAAATAGCATTCATAGATGGAACCTGTAGAAAGGAACAATACAAAAGAGATCCGGTGCATGAGTGGGAAAGGTGCAATGCTTTTGTTCTGTCCTGGATTACAAATTTTATTTCCAAAGAATTAGCAAATGGCTTAATGTTCTCAACTAATGCTCACGGTGTTTGGAAGGACTTGAAGGAACGTTTTGATAAGAGGAGTCTAACTAGGATATATCAATTGCATAGAGAAATATGTATCGTGAGTCAAGGAGTTCTCACAGTTTCTGACTACTATTCTAAGTTGAGAAATCTGTGGGATGAACATGCCTCTTTAGTGCCACTCCCAGCTTGTGAGTGTGATAAGTATAAGGAGTATATAGATCATATGGAAACCAGAAACTCATACAGGTTCTGATGGGGTTAAATGAAACATTTACCCAATCCAGGAGTCAAATTTTGATGATAGTTCCTAGTCCTAGTTTAAATCAGGCCTACAATATGATCATGCAAGATGAGAGTCAGAGGGCTCAGTCTAATATGATTTCTACTTCAGTTCTGCCACTGCAACAGTATACATCAGTGATTCTACAACACTTGCATCTATTCAGTACAATAAGTTTAAAAGGTCAGGGGAGTTGTATTGTGAACATTGTCACTTGAGAAATCACACCATAAAGAATTGCTACAAGCTTGTAGGGCATCCAACTGATCACAAGTATGGGAAGAAAACTATTGTGGACAAGGTGATAGGAAGCCACAATATGGAGAAGAAAGGCAAAGAATTGGAGGAGATAGGTCACAGGTTTACTGGAAATAGGAAGTAACAAGCATACAATGCATCTGTTAAGGATGGAGTTGAGGGTGGGAGAGAGAAATCACAACATAATTATCAACACAATGTGAATCATTTGGAGAGAAACTTGGATAATGGAAGCACCTCATCTGCACCAATGCTTGTACCTACTTTCACACTTGATCAATATCAACACATCATGAAGATACTGGACAATGACACTGCATTACAAGGGAATGTAGCAAACATGGTAGGTATGACTCAGAATTCTGATGTTTGACTAAGTTTAAGGAAACTTTCTGCAGGTTTAGATACATCTTCTTGGGTAGTTGACACAAGAGCTACTAATCACATGGTTTATAACCTGAATTTTTTACTTAACTTCACCCCTATACCCTCATGCTTAGACAAAGTTTATCTTCCAAATGGCCAAACAACTGAGGTCCAACACATTGGTACAAAAAAACTTTTTGATAACTGTATGCTTCACAATGTGCTTCATGTACCTCATTTTGAATAAAATCTCCTGTCAATCTCTAAACTTACCAAAGAACTTCATTGTTATGTTTCCATGTATCCTCATTTTTGCCTCTTTCAGGACCTCTACATTGGCAGGGTGAAGGGGATTGGTAAGGAAAAGGAAAGCCTACATCTACTTCCAACTACCAAGAAGCCATCATCTATCAAGGATCCTATTAATTCCTCATTCTGTTCCACTTCCACTAAAGCTTCTCAACACAGTTCCATTTCACCTCAAGATGAATCTTCGCTCTGGCACCTCAGACATGCACCATTAGCTGTTCTTCAAAAGATTCAGTCAATCAAGACTTCATTTAGAGACAAAGAGTCCAAATTCTGTCATGTCTGTCCTCTAGCTAGACAAAATAGATTTCCATTTCCTAGTAGTCATACAAAGTCTAGTGCAGCTTTTGAACTGTTACATATGGATGTTTGGGGACCATACAAACAATGTACTTATAATGGATATAGATACTTCCTCACTATTGTTGATGACTATTCCAGGATGACCTGGATTTACTTGTTGAAATTGAAAAGTGATATTATTGTTCATATTACTTCCTTTATCAATCTTGTTAAGAATTAGTTTTCAGCCTCTATTAAACTGGTTAGATCTGACAATGGTCTAGAATTCTTCAATGCTCAGTGGAATTCATTTTTTGACTCTCTTGGTATAATTCATCCAAAGTTCATGTGTTCACATCCCCCAACAAAATGGTATTACTGAAAGGAAACACAGACATCTACTTGAAATGACTAGAGCTCTAAGGTTTCAAGCTCACATACCTTTGAGATTCTGGGAGGAATGTGTACTTATTGCAACATACCTTATTAACAGGCTCCCATCTACTGTTTTATCTAACAAATCACCTTATGAAATGTTCTATGATCAATGTCCTAATCTAACTCACATCAAAGTCTTTGGTTGTCTTTGTTATGCCACCAAACCTGACTCTCATGACAAATTCTCTCCCAAGGCTATACCCTCTATCTTTATGGGATACTTAGCCACACCAAAGGGCTTCAAACTATATGATATATCCTCAAGGACATCTTTGTTAATAGAGATGTTACATTCAGAGAAACCATCTTTCCTTTTCAATATCCTAGATCAACTTTCTTAACTTGTGAGTCTACCTTCAACACACATCTCTTTCCACCTGTTTCAGCTTTTCCTCATCCTCTTGATGACTCTTTGCCTACACAACCATTAAGTATCATGATTCTACAACACCTAATTCCACACCTCCTATTGATACTCTCATCACCTCATTCCCTACAGATAATACATCTACATTATCCACTAATGTTCCACCTTTTACTTCTAGAAGATCTTCTAGACCTACTAAGCCACCCATCTGGCACACTGATTATGTTACCACATCCACCTCTCATCATCCTATATAAAACCATGTTACTTACTCTAACATCTCCTCTTCTTATAGAGCCTATCTATCAACAGTTTCCTCATCCACATCAGAACCTTCATCCTATTCTCAACCTATCTAGGATCCCAACTGGATACAGGCTATGGATCAAGAGATTAGTGCTCTAACTTACAACAACACTTGGGAAGTTGTGGAACTTTCTGCAGGAAAGACTCCTATTGGTTGCAAGTGGGTATACAAGGTTAAATATAAGGGTGATAGTTCCGTTGAGAGGTACAAAGCAAGGGTGGTTGCTAAAGGCTTCACACAACAGGAGGGTCTGGATTATCATGATACTTTTTATCCGGCAGTCAAAATGGTAACAATCAGGACTATTATGGCATTAGCTGCTCAATCTCGTTGGCCTTTGTATTAGATGGATGTCTACAATGCCTTTCTCCAAGGTGATCTTATGGAGGAAGTATACATGACCTTGCCTCATGTACTTAGTATCCAGGGGGAGCATAAAGTCTGTAGGCTACTTAAGTCCCTGTATGGACTAAAACAAGCTAGCAGGCAATGGAATTTGAAGCTAACTATAACACTCACTCAATCTGGTTTAACACAAAGTAAGCTAGATTACTCATTGTTCATTAAGAGAAATAAAAAGGGAATTATGATCATACTTGTCTATTTGATGACCTACTGATTACAGGTAGTGACTCATACAGGAAGCCAATGATATATTGAATCACAACTTTAAGATGAAAGACCTAGGCGAATTGAGATATTTCTTGGGGATAGAGTTTGCAAGGTCAGACAAAGGCATTATGATGAACCAAAGGAGGTATGCATTGGAGCTAATATCTGAATGTGGTTTAGGGGGAGGAAAATATGCTAACACTACTTGAACAAAATCAGAAGCTAACCAGCAGGGAGTATGACAAGATATTTGAGACAAAATATGATGATAGAGACTTGAATGATAGAAGTCAATATCAAAGGCTCATTGGGAGGTTATTACATCTAGGGATGACCAGACCAGATATTTCATATGCAGTACAATACCTTAGTCAGTTTATGCATGCACCAAAAAGGTCACATTATGAAGCAACGCTACATGTGGTAAGGTATATCAAGAAACAACTTGCACTTTGGCTTCTCATGAGCAGCAAAAACTCAAAGAAGGTCGGTGAATTCTATGATGCACACTGGGCATCTTGCTTGTTAACCAGGAAGTCAGTAACATGCTTTAGAAAGCAAAGCACAATTTCTAAAAGCTCAGCAGAAGCTGAGTACAGGAGTATGGCAACTACTATGGCTGAGTTAGTATGGCTGCAAGGTCTACTTAAGGAGTTGGGAGAAGCTGCGGAACTACCTATGGAGCTACATTGTGACAACAAGGCAACATTGCAAATACCATCTAATCCCATGTATCATGAGAGGACCAAACATATAGAGATCGACTGTTATTTCATTAGGATACAAGAAGGACTAATCACAACAACATATGTTGGAAGCAGAGACCAATTGATAGACATCTTCACAAAGGGTCTGGAGAATCCTTTGCACACTGCAATGGTGTCTAAGTTGGGATTTCTAGATATCTTTCATCCCCTAACTTGAGGGGGAGTGTACAAATTAGTGTGCTCTTGGTTTGTTAATCAGTTAGTTATGATTCTGTTAAAGTAGTTAGTAAGTTAGTTTGTCATAATTGTCAAGTGGTTGGTTAGTGGAAGTTGGTTAAAGTTTGTGTATATATACATGTATTGTACTTAGTTTGAGACTGATTTTGAGAGATTCAATACAGACTATACTCCTTCATCTTCTCCTTTCTCTCTTTACATTCTCTGCAACATCAAGGATGAGCAACCATTGATGCTAGGGTAAGAATTCAATATAGAGGTCCACCAATTTTTGTTAGCACGAAACTGGCCTTATGATGCCTCTTGTTTTTTCACCAACATTACTGACGTCTCACGAAATGACTTTGATTGCTGAGGGGACACCACCTCTTTGGTGAAGTCCTTATTCAAAGGAATATTATTTTCCTTATTCAAAATCATAATTTTATACTAACACTCATCCTCCTTTTATAAGATAATACCAATTTATAGATCATGTGATAATAATGAGTTTAGTACTTATCGCCTTGATAATAATTTGTTGATACCGTCAAACTTTTAACTAGTCATACGTTAGAAAAAGTTGGGTTGCAATTATCAACAAGCTAATCTATTTTTCTTGATCCTAAACCTGTGAAAGGACTGGTCAGGTTATTACAAGACGAGTCTTGCTCTACGCGTGATTAAAACGTGTAACTCATTTGATAACAAACATTACAAACAAACAACATTTTTAAGGGTTCACACTTTTAATATAGTATAGATAATACACAGACAATGGTAATTATTAATACTCTCAAATTATACATCCAATAAAATATAAAGCGGTTGTTCTTCAAATATAGAACTCAACTAGCTTGGGGTCAAATGGTCTTTATTTCTAAAAATTATTGCGGGAAGTGAAATTAAAAAGAGTTTTGTTGGATAAGATTAATAACTAAAATTGTTTGTGTTTATTTATAAGAATTTGAAACAAAGGTTGTAGATTCGTGTTTCAGGTCATAACTTGGATTTAGTAGCTTTTACAAAAT
The DNA here is from genome assembly GCA_026153255.1 of Solanum medicagineum. Taxonomy (NCBI): domain Eukaryota; kingdom Viridiplantae; phylum Streptophyta; class Magnoliopsida; order Solanales; family Solanaceae; genus Solanum; species Solanum medicagineum. Next base: position 4,766 of record JAPFFP010045196.1, on the reverse strand, counting down.
TCTAGTTAACTAATCTTGTGTGTAAAATAGTTAATATTCTAAAGTACATCTAAAATCCTTCTGGTTCATCAAGAAGATCTTACCCTTAGTCCTTGTGGCACTTGAACATTGCTTGAACATCTATTAACCAAAATCTCAAGTAGATTATTACCGTTAGGTGTAAAATCCATATATGGAAGGTAAATCCAAATCCATGTGGTTTATTTTTTTCCCTAATCGTTACATCTTTTCTAAACAAGTATAGAATACAAGCAATTTAAATGTAGATATTCATTAGAATCCATACAATACAAAATAACTAGCCATACTTTAAGAATTACATCTAAAATTTCTATGTATGCAACTACCTCATGGTTACTCCTCTTTTAGAAACCCACAACTACCTATAATGGTAGTTATCCATAGAAAGTGCAAGAGCTGAATAAAAAGTGAAATAGAACATTCTTATAACAATCAAGAGAACAAAAATCAAGAATCCGGAATCAAAAGATTAACTTCAATAGCCAAATGATGGTTGCAATCTGACGACATGTTGTTATCACTCATAATAGAGTTCTAAGACTTAAAAAATAAAAAAGAACTAGATATTCAAGGACTCTTAATAAAATCCTAAAATAAGTATGTCACAACCTGAGACTTTCCTCTAATCATAACACAATACTCAGAATTTCAAAGGACCGCAAGAAGACCACATGGCACAACATAAGCATAATTAAGTGAAGTAAACATGAATAGACTAATAATCTCATGATATAAAAAGAAAGTCTGACAAGAAGACATAAGAAATTCATCTACACATATATCTGAAAGCTTCTTCTAAGTCATAGATGAATAACTAGGAATGCTGTAGCTAACTTAAAGTCTGAATATTGAAAGCTATTAGGAAACACATAGGTCTATCCTTGAACCATAAGGACTCACCAAAGAAGCAGGCTGACAAGGCTGATACAAGCCAAGGGCTTGAAAGGGAGCGTCTGCACCTATATTATGACACAAAATAGGAAAATGTATATGGTTAGTAGTATGCAATGTACTGAGTATAAAGGATGTGCAATGCATAACATAAAACACAATATTGCAAGGAATAAGGTAAATATGGTATAGTAAAAACATCTTTAGAAGCATAGAACATGGTCAATGCAAAACTTGTATGATGATTACAGTCAAGATATAACATAAGTGAGAGATCTCGTTTACCGACATAAATCATGTGAGATATACCATGGAGTCCAGTATCTTCCCCACATCGAAAAGAGATTGCCCTATCTAGGTAAGACAATAAAAATGAGCTATTATGGACCCACTAGCTAGAGTCAATTATGAGAAGTCCTACGGGGGCATATAGTTATGAAAAAAGGGGATTGCTTCTAGAGACCCGACCTCTATTTTGTTGTTCAAGTCATTGTGGCCTTTTGTGACATTTTATTAATGATAAATCATTCTGAACATAGGCCAAACATAAAAGCGTTATATATTTGAATAGGGAAAAGCCCAATCCAACCTAACCCTTTTTTATATTAAAAGTAGAAAACCTCAGACTTTGCACTTCTTCACCCATTCCATTCCCCCTTCTGCTTCTACAATAATTTCTTCCGCCAATCTCCGAATCTCTCCTTTCGTTGGCTTCTTTTATGGGTTTGTTTCCTTCTTGCTCCACTTTGCATAAATCTTGTATCTCTCAGATAAGACCATTCACTATTGAGAGGTACATTCTTGAGCTTATTTATTATTTCAGACTCTGTACTGAACATTTTATATCTCCATCTATTCCTAGGAGGTAAGGTGTGTCCCTTGTATCATAAATTTCATGGCGGTAGCCGTCTGGAGTTTACAATACCTTCATGTTTGATAGTTGTAAGCACATGAAGTTCTTGAAACTTCATCGATGCTTAAATTAAGTTTCTGTAGGTATGTGACCTATGGGGAACGCTTATGTAAGGCTTTTTGTGACTTAAGAAGGGATTTGAGGATTGGTGGCCCTCCAAAGGACCTCCCACGAGCCATGGTCCTCATCACTAGCCGTGGAAGGGGCCTTAGAAGATACCCAGCCTTCCAGCCAAGCAATTGGCTAAGGCAGCCATCAATGGCCCTTGCACGGGCCGTACGAGCCTCCACGAGCCGTGGTGGGGTCGTGAAACTCACCACGAGCTGTGGTGAGATACTTCATGAAGATCTAGTCCAAAAATATGGTGCTAAGTATAAAATCACCATTTTGGAACTTGCATCACTTTGCACGGACACTTGCATGGACCGTATGCCCTTGCACGAATCATTTTACCTTTAGTGGAATCACCCTTAACTTGAAATTTTTTTTGAGGACCCTATCACGAGTCCTCTCACAATCCGTGTGGCTTCACATGAGCTGTGAGGCTTTTTGACGGGATCCCTGAACACTTTTTGAAGCTTGTTTCATTAATGGTTTTTTTCATAATTTTGGTAATTTCTAAGGGTCGTTTGTGACTTTCTAACCTATCTTAAACCTCTAAAAAGACATGTACTTCTCTATTCTTATTCAAATTCATTCAATATACTTAGAATATTCAAACTCTCTCTTCTTAAGAACTCCTCTCAAGTGTGCCATTGGAGATTTAGCTTGGAGCTCAAGGAAGGGTCTTCTTCTCCAATCAATTTCTTCTTGATTCTTCTTAATTATCTAAGGTATGTGGGGTCGATTCATGGCTCCTTTCAACCATGAAGACCCAAAACATTTTTGACCCCTTGATTAATGAAATTAAGCTTACTTTGAATATGGGTCTTTTAAATTATTATTTATTTGATTCAATTGAGATATGAGCTATGTTTAATTGATACTCTTTTTTAAAGTGATTTAAGTCCTAATATGTTGAATTGCATTGATATTATGAAGATTTGAATACGCATATCCCTTTTAAATGTAGATTTAGGCATGGTAATCTCAATGTATGATTTAAATGTGATTTCTTCATGGATTTACTTGGATTTCATATTATTTTGATGATTAGGTATGAATCTCTATTGCTCATGCTATTCTCTCATCATTCATGACATATGCATACACGAGCATTGATTTTCATGAAGATTATGATATGGGTTAAGATCCAATTATGTTGATGGATACGATTTTAATGAAAGTATGGTTATGACATGACAAGTGATCACAAAATGTCTATGATATGGCTCTTTGAGCAAACTTTGGGTGTTTACACCAATATTATATATGTGAATAAGCTATTCCTATACATGAAAGTAAGAATTGGAGTATGATTTGGCTCTTTAGCCCAAGTGTGCATGATTATGAAGAATGTTGGGCTTTTGAGCCTACATATGCATTGAAATGATTTGAAAGGACTTATGCCTCTTAGAAAGCATATATATATGTATATGTATTCTCATGGTATGATGACTTAGCACTTAGCGAACTTGTAGGAGGGGAGCTATCTCCAAGGGTCCAGTACCCAAGTCTCATGACTATGTGCCAGCAGAGCTATATGTTTATGCCCCTCTAAAGGATGGTTATGATATGATTATGAAATCCTTCCGAAATGATCATGTCATAAGGAATGTAGACATCACTGAAATGACCAGGTTGTAAGGTATGGTGTAGACTACCTATGGTAAGTAGTCTATTCTCATCCGATGGAAGGCTTTCATCGGGCAAATTTATGTAATAACGCGCATGGGTTTGAGATGTTGGTTAAGGTCACATCTCTGCTATGTTAAAGTATTATGGCATTTCATGTATCTTTGGTTTCATGGCATATTGATATATTGGTCTTCCTTGTGCATATACTTCTTTCTATATATGTGCCCTTGTCATCTAACATTGAATGTAGGTTTAATGAGTTCATATGCATCCCATGCCCGCATACTTAGTCCATTCAAATGTACTAATGCATACTCTTTGCCTACATGATTTAATCATGTTGGGACAGGAGACTATCTTCATCCACCTCTTGACGATTAGCTTAGATTGTGAGAGTTACCTGTGGTGAGTCCTATTCATCCAAGCACAAACCACCTTTAATCTACCTATTATGTTTCTTCCGCTTATGTTTTTACTTTGAGGGTGAGCCCAAGACATGTCTTGGCACCCGTCCTATTCTATGATTTAGAGGCAATTTTGGACAACATGTAGACTCTTGTATGGATTTATGCTATGTCACATTATCTGCTTATGGAAATTATGATTATGGCTATCTATTGAATGTTGATGATATGATGATTTGCTCATGATGAGTGGAAGTATGGAAATTTCTAAGTCCCTTTTATCCCCATGTCGTGAGTCATACTTATACACCTTAGTTCCTATATGCTATGTGCTTTGTGAATCCATGAAAATCCCTATCCCTATGACATCCCTATAGCTTTAGTCATACTTTTCAGTCCCTTAGAACATGATGTTTATTACTTTATTATGTGCTTCCAAACTAGTGATGTGTATGTGGATGCTACGAGGCTTGTTTGGGAACTCTCAGGTTCCCATTCGCCATGTCATTTCTAGGCTCTAAGTTCAAGTCATGACAAACTTGGTATCAAAGCACTAGATTTATAAATGATCCTCAGAGTTTAACATGTTGTATTGATTAGAGTCCTATTCATAGGTGTGAAGTGCACTATACCTATGACTCGGAGGCTACGATGTCATTCTAGGAATTGTCTCACTTCTTCATGTCTTATATCATGCTTTGAACCGTATTTTAAGGGTTCCTAACTTTGATGATGTGCTAGATGCCTTTCAGAAGATGCCACCAAGAAGAGCCCCTCTACCAATAAGACCCTGGTTAATG